>CAJQUW010000040.1:0-210815 GCA_907163375.1 Prostheceraeus crozeri
CAACAGATAAATCCAAACACTGAATTTTGTTAGCAGAGGTATTAGTCTCCTACATAGGGGCATGCACTATTGGTTCGTACTCTCTATAATGCTTCTCAATACTTGTAATTTAGGCCTACATCATTTACAAGGATGTTTGAAGTTCTAGTTGGAAAAGAAAATAAATAATCGTCAATCCATAATTGAATCGAAAAGTATCGAAAGATAAAGAACAATAATTAATAATGTCTCGTTACACAGCCTTTTATCATGCAAATCACAAAGGGAACTTCATTAAAACATAAATGAATCATCACCGAGTGTCCCGCAACGTTGAGAATGCAATTATGAAATGAACCGAAACAATTTTGTTCTAAACATGAATATTATTTTTTTCAAATTGTATGTCAGTATATTCAAGGAAATTGGTCACTTGAAAATGAAACTCCCCGTCAATTCGCAGAGTTTTGCAGATGAAGAAGAATGAAAAAATTATCAAAAATTAATTGTTCTCCCGCGAGTGTTCGTTATGCTACTACATTTTGGGCTCTCATATTGTCTATAGTACGAATTTCCAATCTAATTTCCCTATGAGATGTAAAACTAAAAATAAACAAATGTGTGTTTGAAATCCAACACAAGATCAGAGATACTTTAAACTGCTGCAAAGCTTAAAAAGTCTTGCGAGAGGGGGGAGGCCCCGGAAAATAAAACGAAAAGGCGTCCGTTGCTTATGGAACTGCCCACTTACTGAGAGCAACATTCGTATCAACTGCTGAAATTACTGTAGGAGTGTCTAATATATAACTAGTTAAAATGAACAACTAAATAAAATCCTGTGAGATAAATCCTGGGATTTCGAGATTTGCAAAGGTCCACTGGACTCGGGATGTGCAAACCCTAGTTCATTATCGTCCTTTGTTTATCAGAACGTGGGAAACTTGAATTGTGATCTAATTTACAGGTCCTCGCAATCGTTTCTGCGGTCGGATGCGTACAGTATACAAGGAGAGGGACTCGTTTTCTTAGCTTCGGGGTTCGCTGCCTTTTCTTTGACTTAAATTGAAAGGCTAATTAGGCTTGCCGCAGTTTACGACAGTGGCTATTAAGAAAATGAATGAAACAAGAAGGCACCTAAGGCCTTATTGCAATTCCTAAATTCATACAAATTTGCTGATCGAAATTTCATGACATTATCCTAGGACTTGATGTAAAGTACAATTTAGAAACATTTCTGCGTCCAAAAGGTCATTTTTGAAAAGTTTGGAACACCAAGTCTCTTGCAGATTCCTCGACGACCTCTCTACTGCATTTAAATGGGATAATATTTCAATTTTCTCACTTCCTGCTTGTGAGATATAAAAGTGAAAGTGTATTTTAAATAACAATTCATTGATTTCATTCTCACGGACCAAACAACCAGGATCTTACCACGTTGTAGATATTTATTTTCAACAGAGAAGCAGACAGCAAACAGCTAGCAGACGTGAAATGAAATGCAGTCGGAAGACGCACAATGAACAGATAAGGTCATTCCTACTGAGAACGTCTACACGCTATTGGATCCTCAAGTATTATCAGCTAGCAATGAAGACAAGGCCGCAATCAGCAGCCCGTGAAGACAGATGACCATCAACAATCCCTCTCCATCCGGATTTGAAGGTGCATTGTTGATGTCATGGAAAGATTTTAAATGGAATCTTCCATTAGCGATTCAACATGATAAATCAAAACACTGAATTTTGTACAGAGGTATAGCCTACATAGGGGCATGCACTATTGGTTCGTACTTCTAAATGCTTCTCAATACTTGTAATTTAGGCCTACATCATTTACAAGGATGTTTGAAGTTCTAGTTGGAAAAATAAATAATGTCAATCCATTAATTGAATGAAAAGTATCGAAAGATAAAGAAAATAATTAATAATGTCCGTTACACAGCCTTTATCATGCAAAACTACAAAGGGAACTTCATTAAAACATAAATGAATCATCACGAGTGTCCGCAACGTTGAGAATGCAATTATGAAATGAACCGAAACAATTTTGTTCTAAATGAATATTATTTTTTTTAAATTGTATGTCAGTTATTCAAGGAAATTGTCACTTGAAAATGAAACTCCCCGTCAATTCGCAGAGTTTTGTAGATGAAAATCAAAATATCAAAAATTAGATGTTCTCCGCGAGTGTCCGTTATGCCTACATTTTGGGCTCTCATATTGGCTATAGTACGAATTTCAATCTAATTTCTCTATGAGATGTAAAACTAAAATAAACAAATGTGTGTATGAAATCCACAAGATCAGAGATGATTGAACTGCCTGCAAAGCTTAAAAAGTCTTAGCGAACGAGCGTCCGTTGCTATGGAATTGCCCAACTGGCAACATTCGATAACTGCTGAATTACTGTAGGAGTGTCTATAAATAACTAGTAAAATGACAACTAAATAAATCCTGTGAGATAAATCCTGGGATTTCGAGATTTGCAAAGGCCCACAGGACTCGGGATTGCAAACCCTAGTCATTATCGTCCTTTGTCCATCGGACGTGGGAAACTTGATTGTGATCTATTTACAGGCCTCGCATCGTTCTGCGGTCGGTGCTGCAGTATACAAGGAGGACTCGTTTATTCGGTTCGCTGCCTTTTCTTTTGACTTAAATGAAAGGCTAATTAGGCTTGCCGCAGTTTACGACAGTGGCTTAAGAAAATGAATGAAACAAGAAGGCACAAGGCCTTTTGCATTCCAAAATTCAAACAAATTTGCTGATCGAATTTCATGACATCCTCCTAGGACTTGATGTAAAGTACAATTTAGAACATTTCTGCGTCAAAAGGTCATTTTTGAAAATTTTGGACACTAAAACTCTTGCCGATTCACCGACGACCTCTCTACTGCATTTAAATGGGATAATATTTCAATTTTCTCACTTCCTGCCTTGTGAAATATAAAGTGAAGTATTTTAAAAACAATTCAATGATTTCATTCTCACTGACAAACAAACAGGATCTTACCACTTGTAGATATTTATTTTCACAGAGAAGCAGACAGCAACAGCTAGCAGACGTGAAATGAAATGCAGTCGGAAGACGCACAATGAACAGTTAAGGTGATTCCTACTGAGAACGTCGACACGCTATTGTGTCCTCAAGTATTATCAGATAGCAATGAAGACAAGGCCGTAATCAACAGCCCGTGAAGTCAGATGATCATCAACAATCCCTCTCCATCCGGATTTGAAGGTGCATTGTTGATGTCATGGAAAGATTTTAAATGGAATCTTCCATTATGGATAATAATACATGACTTGAAGAGAGATAAATCGTCCATTGTGAGTGCAATGATTCCATGACAGCAGTCAATTCATTGCAGCTACTCGATGACAGCAATCAATTCATTGCAACTATTCGATGACAGCAATCAATTCATTGCAGCTACTCGATGACAGCAATCAATTCATTGCAACTACTCGATGATAGCAATCAATTCATTGCAACCATTCGATGACAGCAGTCAACTCATTGCAGCTATTCGATGACAGCAATCAATTCATTGCAACTATTCGATGACAGCAATCAATTCATTGCAGCCATTCGATGACAGCAATCAATTCATTGCAACTATTCGATGACAGCAATCAATTCATTGCAACTATTCGATGACAGCAATCAATTCATTGCAACTATTCGATGACAGCAATCAATTCATTGCAACTATTCGATGACAGCAATCAATTCCTTGCAACTATTCGATGACAGCAATCAATTCATTGCAGCTACTCCATGACAGCAATCAATTCATTGCAGCGACTCGATGACAGCAATCAATTCATTGCAGCGACTCGATGACAGCAATCAATTCATTGCAACTATTGGATGACAGCAATCAATTCATTGCAACTATTCGATGACAGCAATCAATTCCTTGCAGCTACTCCATGACGGCAATCAATTCATTGCAACTATTCGATGACAGCAATCAATTCATTGCAGCTACTCGATGACAGCAATCAATTCATTGCAACTACTCGATGATAGCAATCAATTCATTGCAACTATTCGATGACAGCAGTCAACTCATTGCAGCTATTCGATGACAGCAATCAATTCATTGCAACTATTCGATGACAGCAATCAATTCATTGCAGCTATTCGATGACAGCAATCAATTCATTGCAACTATTCGATGACAACAATCAATTCATTGCAACTATTCGATGACAGCAATCAATTCATTGCAACTATTCGATGACAGCAATCAATTCATTGCAACTATTGGATGACAGCAATCAATTCATTGCAACTATTTGATGACAGCAATCAATTCATTGCAACTACTCGATGATAGCAATCAATTCATTGCAACTATTCGATGACAGCAGTCAACTCATTGCAGCTATTCGATGACAGCAATCAATTCATTGCAACTATTCGATGACAGCAATCAATTCATTGCAGCTATTCGATGACAGCAATCAATTCATTGCAACTATTGGATGACAGCAATCAATTCATTGCAACTATTCGATGACAGCAATCAATTCATTGCAACCATTCGATGACAGCAATCAATTCATTGCAGCGACTCGATGACAGCAATCAATTGATTGCAACCATTCGATGACAGCAATCAATTCATTGCAACTATTCGATGACAGCAATCAATTCATTGCAACTATTCGATGATAGCAATCAATTCATTGCAACCATTTGATGACAGCAATCAATTCATTGCAGCGACTCGATGACAGCAATCAATTCATTGCAACTATTCGATGACAGCAATCAATTCATTGCAACTATTCGATGACAGCAATCAATTCATTGCAACTATTCGATGACAGCAATCAATTCATTGCAACCATTCGATGACAGCAATCAATTCATTGCAGCGACTCGATGACAGCAATCAATTCATTGCAGCTATTCGATGACAGCAATCAATTCATTGCAACCATTCGATGACAGCAATCAATTCATCGCAACTATTCGATGACAGCAGTCAATTCAGTGCAACTATTCGATGACAGCAGTCAATTAATTGCAACTATTCGATGACAGCAATCAATTCATTGCAACTATTCGATGACAGCAGTCAATTCATTGCAGCGACTCGATGACAGCAGTCAATTCATTGCAGCGACTCGATGACAGCAATCAATTCATTGCAACTATCCTTTTGTGCTGTTAAATTGGTCGCCTACAACAATTCGTAGATAACTTGCTTCATATAGCCTCTTGCCTTGAAAGTTAAAAACTTCGGCCTATATTGTTTATTCTACTATTAGGCTGCATGTATTAGAAATAGAAAGATATTGGTATCATTTAATGCAGTGACATTCTTTAACGATTGCTTCTTACGATTAGTAAAAATATCGCTATATCTGCATTTGTGCTATTTTCATCCTATACGAGGCCTATGTTATGTGTGTTTCGTTTCTCGATCAGACATGTTATAAGGAATGTAGCTTAGTCATGCATGTTGTTCTAATTAGGAAATTATTAGGCTTTGACGCAAACAGGGTTGATGACATTAAACCCAGAGATAACCTATGCCGATAATTAAAACTTTTAGCTGAATATTGTTAATGTGGCCTCAATGCCGCAATAACAAATTCATGTAATAATTCTTGTAATTAATATGAACATTAGATACATAGTAATTGGATAGCAATATGTATAATATGGCATGATTCAAAATATCTTCATGCAATTTTAAATCTCAATCAAAATTCTAAACATGTTCTGGAAATTGTTGTTCCACTTCAATAGAGAAATAGCCACTCTTGGGTCCAATCTTGGGGGGCACCCAAGATCAGACCCAAAATTAATATTGGTCTTGGGTCTTGGGCCAACCTTACAAAGATGAAATGAAGTGAATGACCATGAAGACATGTACGGAAAGATCTCGGTAATTCGAAGAAAAGAAGTGACGTTTTTGTCTTAAGGCTTACATCAGCCAAGCAAGGGTTTTCACCTATTGCGAACAATGTTCAGTTCTCTTCACCTGAGAGCATGTTCAGTTCTCTTCACCTGAGAGCATGTTCGGTTCTCTTCACCTGAGAGCATGTTCGGTTCTGTTCACCTGAGATCATATTCGGTTCTGTTCACCTGAGAGCATGTTCGGTTCTGTTCACCTGAGAGCATGTTCGGTTCTGTTCACCTGAGAGCATGTTCGGTTCTCTTCACCTGAGAGCATGTTCGGTTCTCTTCAATTGAGAGCATGTTCGGCTCTCTTCACCTGAGAGCATTTCACCTGAGAGCATCTCTTCACATGAGAGCATGTTCGGTTCTCTTCACCTGAGAGCATGTTCGGTTCTGTTCACCTGAGATCGTGCTCGGTTCTGTTCACCTGAGAGCATGCTCGGTTCTCTTCACCTGAGAGCATGTACTATTCTCTTCACCTGAGAGCATGTTCGGTTCTCTTCACCTGAGAGCATGTACTATTCTCTTCACCTGAGAGCATGTTCGGTTCTCTTCACCTGAGAGCATGCTCGGTTCTCTTCACCTGAGAGCATGTTCGGTTCTCTTCACCTGAGAGCATGTTCGGTTCTCTTCACCTGAGATCATGTTCGGCTCTCTTCCCCAGCATCATTGTCGATCTGAGCGGTGATGATTGGTGGACTTCCGAATATTTCGCTTTATTCGCATCAGTGGTTGGAATGCAGTAAGATCTCACAGGAAGTCACTGAATTCAAATATTCTCATATGCACAGGAGTGGACTTCGCTGATGTGAGCATCAACTGGAAGAATGGGTAAGTAAAATCATCTGAAAATACTTCTCATCTTTTCAATGAACAAACAGACACTGTCCAACTTTTGGGATCAAG
The DNA here is from genome assembly GCA_907163375.1 of Prostheceraeus crozeri. NCBI lineage: Eukaryota > Metazoa > Platyhelminthes > Polycladida > Euryleptidae > Prostheceraeus > Prostheceraeus crozeri. Next base: position 6,808 of record CAJQUW010000040.1, read on the forward strand.
CAGAGACTGTCAAACATCTTGTGCTGCAGAAAAGCAGTGAAACCGCGAGAATAAACGAAGTAATGAATGAATCAAGTCATCAGTGAATGATATTCCGTAGACAAATTCATGTTCCTTAATAAAGTCTGAGTCTTCTGCCAACTGTTTTGATTGAGTGTGACAATTAGTCAATGAATGACTCGGTCTCTCCCTATCACATCATCTTCAGCGATTTACTTGTTTTTGGCGCTTGCTTGACAAAAATGACAGAAATTCGCATATAATAATGAAGACTATCACGCACGTCTCTACTTTATTCAAACGGGATATATTGCAAGTTTCCGACTTCCAGCCATGGCTGACAATGAACAGGATCTCATCACTTGTAGATCTTTCTTTTCACAGAACAGCAGATAACATCAGCTAACAGACTTGACCCATTAATACCTAAGGTAAAATTTAACTTAAAGTCCAATCAGAAACATCTGCTTTTTCTGAACGTTAAATTCAAAGTCATGTACATTCTACAGTAGGCCTACATATATTGGAACTGTAAACAGTATGTTAGGAGTCTGAATTGAAGCAAGACTGCTGCTGTATATATTCTGGATCGTAGAATTCACACGCAGCACAGTATTTAACTGAAATTGCCGGTTGTGTCAGCTCAGTGCTGATTGGATTTGTAGTAGAATGTACAGGAGGTGCAGAATCCTTAATCTACGGACAGGAAAACAAAATAATGCTCATTCATGCAGGGTATTTTTCTACATACTAGCTAGGTGACCAAATGGTTACCTTGCCCCCTCAAAGTGGCTACGTTGCCCTGTAGGAAATTAAAAACTAAGTAACCACACTTTTATACGTCAAACTGACCGATTTCTAGAGAATTAAAGCATTTAAAATTTTGACTCGGTAAATAAGCGTCAGTCCATGATCACACTTGAGTCTTAGACTGCATCCTCCATATATCAACCCGCACTTTCATGCAGAAAATGCTCGAGAATGGAAAGATTCGAAGCAAAAATTGGCTATTTGGCAAGAATATGCTTTTCAAGCAATATAACTGTACTCATTTATGACATTTTTGCATCTCAACGCTATTTCAAAAGGAGCTGAGGAGATCACATCTCTTCATGCCAGATGTATTGATCCTGTGCGATGCTGCTCTTCGAAAATTGTCTGATTTTATGAGAGACAATGCAACTTCTGGTGGACAAGACGAAAACTAAAAAATGTTAACCAGAGGAAGCAACGAGGATATGCAGTGATCAGAAGCTGAAATATTTCCAATCAAAGTTTGAATTAATCTCCTCAAAATGGGGAGTGATTGCATAATCAACCGTCTGATAATTGCCATGGGCGGCATTGGTGCGGTCGTCTTTGATCACAGATGGCGAACTTCATGACTGAAAGAACGCCGAAAACTATCATTACTGACTTACAAAGGTAGACTTATGAAGAAGTTTTTTTTTGGTTTTGGTGCTCACAAGTCGAAACATGTTGGCCCTGCATGACACGACGAACACCAAAATGCAAAACATGACATGGCCTGCTCTACTACAGTCTAAACTCGCACTTGTCAAGCACAGGATCACGAATCGCAATGCCATATACTCCTGGTGACTTTAACAAGGCTTTAACAAGAAGATCTCCATTGAAGCTGTTGATCCTTCGACGTTAGGGGATGCTGATCAGAGCATTCGAACTTTTGAGTAAGTGAGTGAGCAAACGAGGTTTTCAGGCGTTCAGTGGTGAACGAGGGAACGAGATATTTCAGTTTTTACCACTGAACTGAAGTAAGAATTTGCCGTTCATGAACTGAAGAACGTCCTGAAATGTTTTTCAGATTGTTCCATTTCCCTTCGATGTATTGACATCGATATATTGACTGCTTTTTCTTGTGTCGACAATTCCACATATTTTGCAGTTTAGCATTCCAATGCCTGAATGTATAGGTGGTTTGTTAGATGAAATGTATGAAATTCATTCTATTTTGTCAGTTATTCATGCATCATGGAATTGTGTCGATCCCTCACAACTTCAATGAGATCATCAGCAGACATTTTATGAGGTCATTTTCTAGAGCATCAACAAATGAGGACACTGAATTTCGGTGAGAGCAAATGATTCGGAAAGTACGCAACATTTTACTATCGCCATTTATAGGTTGCCTTAAATGATAATCGTCATCAAGTAAAGATTTCGACTAGATAAGCTATGATAAGGCCTATTTAGATGTCTGACAATTTGACGCTTCAGATGGTATATTATGATGCCGAGTCGATAGCAAATTTTCAAAAACTCTCAGCAAAGACTTGCGAGCTTTCAAGTGAATACACATGTATATGATTTTGGCAGGATTTGAAGCATTTTCAATTTTGGAATCATGCAGCTGAGTTAAGCAATGTCTTTTCTTATGTCTCAAAGTCACTAACTTTTATTCAGACAAGTGCAGTTTTGTGTGTATTCAAAACTTCGTCACAATCGCAGCTGTTTTCGTCTCATACGCAACATGCATGACCGAAAGTAAATTCTTAGTTATCATTCATTGATGTAAAAATACATTAAAATCCTTTTATTTGTATCAGGCGAGAAATGCTGGGGATCTCTTTGCAGAAATTAATCACTTAAATCAATGATTTTCGGCCTACACAGCAATGAAAATTCATAAATTGATAAATTCAGTGATGATAACTCTAAAATTGTTTTGTATTGATGAGTTGGTTATCATCAATAATCAATCTTATTACTTCTGCAGACAATTTCACATGAAGTCAATAGATCGACACTTTGTAAAACAATGAAAGATAGCGACAATACGAGAGCATAAAAAGATAGCGACGATATAGATAACGGCTTATTGAAGTTAATTGTTTCCTATATTTTTCATTTAACTGCTGACATTTCGTCTGAGCTAGTCAATCAGTCACAAAAAAACAGTAAATGATGCTTTATGAAAACAAAATGTAAACAGAATATTCAAAACATTGAGTTGCATCCTCAGTTGAAGATGAGAAAATATTTGAATATTTAAATTTTACTCATAATTATCAAAATATTATTTATGTGTACATTTATCTCAGGTTTACTCCATGACTGCATATGGAATGGGGAGTTGTAATGATGATTGTGTATACGATGTTTGATGATGATTCCTGATTTTGGATAAAATAGCAGCTATTCAGTATCTGTTCCCATTTTTCAATTTAGAATGCATAAGTTGCTTTGAAACTTACAGAATGCAGAAATGAAATAGTTTCAATTTGCTATATTGATAGAGAATACGAATAAATGGTTTCCTCATTCTAAATATGTCGACAAAAGTCAACACTTATCCGCACACAATGTGACAAGCACATTACCATTAACCAGGGATATAGAGTTGACTTTCCAAAAGCTAACTCATCAACCGACTCAAACCTAAACAAGAAGTTCGCCTCCGAGCAAAGCGGTCGCCCCTGACCGCATAGCCCTAGACAGGATTGTGGAAACGGCTATTCCAATAGTCTCCGCCAGCACAGCACTAAGCAGGACTGTGAAGGAAGTGTTTTCCAACAGTTGCATCTGCCTCCAACGAAAATGGCCTCCTCTGCCTGCACAGCACTAAGCAGGACTATGAAGGAAGTAGTTTTCCAGCAATTGCATCTGCCTGCGACGAAAATGCCCTCCTCTGCCTGCACAGCACTAAGCAGGACTGCGAATGAAGTAGTTTTCCAACAGTTGCATCTGCCTCCGACGAAAATGTCCTCCGCCTGCATAGCACTAAGCAGGACTGCGAATGAAGTAGTTTTCCAACAGTTGCATCTGCCTGCGACGAAAAAGGCCTCCTCCGCTTGCACAGCACTAAGCAGGACTGTGAAGGAAGTGTTTTCCAACAGTTGCATCTGCCTGCGACGAAAAAGGCCTCCGCCTGCATAGCATTAAGCAAAACTGTGAAGGAAGTAGTTTTCCAACAGTGGCATCTGCCTGCGACGAAAAAGGCCTCCTCCGCCTGCATAGCACTAAGCAGGACTGTGAAGGAAGTAGTTTTCCAACAGTGGCATCTGCCTCCGACGAAAATGCCCTCCTCCGCCTGCACAGCACTAAGCAGGACTGCGAAGGAAGTAGTTTTCCAACAGTTGCATCTGCCTCCGACGAAAAAGGCCTCCGCCTGCACAGCACAGCACTAAGCAGGACTATGAAAGAAGTAGTTTTCCAACAGTCGCATCTGCCTGCGACGAAAATGCCCTCCTCCGCCTGCATAGCACTAAGCAGGACTGTGAAGGAAGTAGTTTTCCAACAGTGGCATCTGCCTCCAACGAAAATGCCCTCCTCCGCCTGCACAGCACTAAGCAGGACTGTGAAGGAAGTAGTTTTCCAACAGTCGCATCTGCCTCCGACGAAAATGCCCTCCTCCGCCTGCACAGCACTAAGCAGGACTGTGAAGGAAGTAGTTTTCCAACAGTGGCATCTGCCTCCGACGAAAATGCCCTCCTCCGCCTGCACAGCACTAAGCAGGACTGTGAAGGAAGTAGTTTTCCAACAGTGGCATCTGCCTCCGACGAAAATGCCCTCCTCCGCCTGCACAGCACTAAGCAGGACTGTGAAGGAAGTAGTTTTCCAACAGTCGCATCTGCCTTCGTGGAAAAGGCCTCCTCCGCCAGCATAGCACTAAGCAGGACTGTGAAGGAAGTAGTTTTCCAACAGTGGCGAATGCCCTCCGACCTACCACATGTGTGCCGTCTCATAAAGTGAGTGAACTGAGCGATGAACTGAAAGGCTTAGTGCAAATTCAAAATGAGCGCGAAATGTGTGAACGAAGAAAATCGTCAAATGAACGAGGAACTGAATGAACTGAAAAACATTGGTGACCGATTCATTGAATTTGTGCCCAAGATGGTGAGCTTTAGCGCAGGCTGAAATCTCGAGCAACGCGTCTTTCCTCTCTGTGGTGGCAGCATGACAATGCCCACTGCCATGGTCCTGCAAAAACCTTCAACTTCTTGAGGGACTGAGTATTTCTGGCAACAAGCAAGCGCCCTACAGTTCTGACTGCAACCAGTGTGACCGCTGGGTCAACAGACCTTTGAAGCAAGCCCTCCGAGAAGTCAAAAGTTTCAAACGGAAACGAGACATTCACTGCATGAGAGGCGGAAAATCCACGAAGAGCACTTTGTCAACAAGTCTAAAAGTCTTGTGGATTATTGCTTTTGTGTGCTTCATAAATCCTCTGGTAAATAATTAGATAAATAAATAAATAAATTGCTGTCGTATTGTCAGTGGATGAAATGAAATGCATGTAAGATAAACGAGAATACACGAGCATGCTTGTAAGCATGTACAACATTCTTGCTATATAATTTTAATTACATTTATTTAGTAACTTAGCACATAACCTTAGACTTATAAAAACTTAATCCCTAGAGTGCTGTTTGAGACATACCCGTGGATGCGTGGAACAAAGGTCATCAAAGTGAGCATCAATGCGAGCGGCAGTACTCTGAGAGAGCATAGGTTTACTGTGATACTTAATGTAATGCTGTCTTGAGTACATAGTCCTAAAATGCCCTCTCGAGCAAGTGGCTACCTAGTAGAAATGCCTTAAAAATGCCCTGTATGTCAGTCAGACATAGATTCTGTCCACACATTACTCGAAACTCCGATGTCACATTCACATATCGTCTTCGGAGATTCGATGTATCACCTTCAAATTCTTGTCTAGTCAGAATATTCTTGGTTTTACGTAGTAGTTGGCGAATCTCGGCATCCCTGAATTCTTCATCTTCAATAATTAGTCCTACTAATGAAGTGATCGGCTCAACGGTATAGCCAGATCAATATTTCCTCTCTCATTCGCTATATTTCGATCATCTTATTCAAATTACAGCTGTAACTATGATTAGACAAGGAGAATGAAATCTAGACAGGAACAAACTACAGTGGTAATCATGTCAAATAGGCCTGTACATGCCTACCACTACCATGCAAGCGTGCCGTGACTCATGCGAACCCCAACGATTGAACTCATCATTTCTACGCTGTTACCTGATGCTATTCTTCATTTGACATACATCTAATTCGATTCTTGTTCAAATATCTCTGTTTATTTCCATGGAAATCTACAAATGTGCTTTCCTAATTAGTTATGAATGGAATATGCACCCCATCGAGTCTAACAAAATAAGTTTGATACTATGCATATTGAAATGAACTTTTTGAAATATCCCGAAATGATTGACCAGATGTTTTTTTAAGATATGGAAAAGGATTTCATAAATTTTAGACAATATGTTGATCTCGAAAGAGGCTTTCCAAAAAGTGATTTGGAAATTCTGCTACGGAACACATGTTTCTGTACTATAATGTAATCGGCGAGTACGGTAGATGCACAATGAACAGATAAGGTCATTCCTACTGAGACTGTCTGCACGCTATTGAATCCTCCAGTATTATCAGCTAACAATGAAGACAAGGCCGTAATCAGTAGACCGTGATGTCAGATGACCACCCACAATCTGCTTCCATCTGGATTTAAGGTGCATTGTTGATGTCATGGAAAGATTTTAAATGGATTCTCACAATAGCGATTAGAATTCATGACTTGAAGAGACAGATCGTTCATTTTGAGTGCAATTATTCGATGACAGCAATCAATTCACTGCAACTATTCGATGACAGCAATCAATTCATTGCAACTATTCGATGACAGCAATCAATTCATTGCAACTATTCGATGACAGCAATCAATTCATTGCAACAATTCGATGACAGCAATCAATTCATTGCAACAATTCGATGACAGCAATCAATTCATTGCAACTATTCGATGACAGCAATCAATTCATTGCAACTATTCGATGACAGCAATCAATTCATTGCAACTATTCGATGACAGCAATCAATTCATTGCAACTATTCGATGACAGCAATGAATTCATTGCAACTATTCGATGACAGCAATCAATTCATTGCAACTATTCGATGACAACAATCAATTCATTGCAACTATTCGATGACAGCAATCAATTCATCACAACCATTCAATGACAACAATCAATTCATTGCAATTATTCAATGACAGCAATCAATTCATTGCAACTATTCGATGACAGCAATCAATTCATTGCAACTATTCGATGACAGCAGTCAACTCATTGCAACCATTCGATGACAGCAGTCAACTCATTGCAACTATTCGATGACAAATATCAATTCCTTGCAACTATTCGATGACAGCAATCAATTCATTGCAATTATTCGATGACAAATATCAATTCCTTGCAACTATTCGATGACAGCAATCAATTCATTGCAACCATTCGATGACAGCAGTCAACTCATTGCAACTATTCGATGACAGCAGTCAATTCATTGCAACTATTCGATGACAACAGTCAATTCATTGCAACTATTCGATGACAGCAGTCAATTCATTGCAACTATTCGATGACAGCAGTCAATTCATTGCAACTATTCGATGACAGCAATCAATTCATTGCAACTATTCGATGACAGCAATCAATTCATTGCAACTATTCGATGACAGCAATCAATTCATTGCAACCATTCGATGACAGCAATCAATTCATTGCAACTATTCGATGACAGCAATCAATTCATTGCAACTATTCGATGACAGCAATCAATTCATTGCAACTATTCGATGACAGCAATCAATTCATTGCAACTATTCGATGACAGCAATCAATTCATTGCAACTATTCGATGACAGCAATCAATTCATTGCAACTATTCGATGACAGCAATCAATTCATTGCAACTATTCGATGACAGCAATCAATTCATTGCAACTATTCGATGACAGCAATCAATTCATTGCAACTATTCGATGACAGCAATCAAATAAACGTCCCCCACATTTGGTGATTTATTTCATGACGACATGAACCGGTGTGCATACTCACAGACAAGATAGTCGTTTTGCAGAGGAAAGTGGTCCTACTAAGGAGAAAATCACTGATAGAAGTGCATGTGTACAATGCATATGCGTTTGAATGAGCGTTTCTGAAACTTTTATGCTCTGCTGTCAGACATGCTTTTATGCCATTTAACAATGCCACAAATTTAGTTTTCAATGACACTGCAGATCAGAATTGTAAATTACATTGTTCTTATTTGAATTTGATTGTCATGTAGCCTACATGTAGCTGAATAAGGCATCAAAGTAGTTGATATGAATAATGGATGTGTAAAATCAAAATTGAAATGCTCAAATAAGATGTTGGTGCTTGAAAAATTGTTCTTATTGCAGTTTTATAAAGTTCAGCACTTCAGTTTTGCCGTATATTATCATAACCAAAATTTACTGCTTTTTGAAGTGGTAGGACGTGATGGCATATGTATAGGCCAACTTCGAATTTGATCCGAAGTGACTCTGCTGGGAGGGGGCTACTTATTTCCGAAGTTAAAGGTCCAAATTCAAGACAAAATACACCAAATGAAAGCTCTTATAATGACGAGTCAGAAGATCATCATTATTTTGATGTTCAAGGTCACTGTGGAGGATATGTGGTGAAAAAGATGATTTTTTACTACTGTTCACAAATTAATTTCACTTTTTTAAATGTTGAATTAAAAACGTCGAAGTCTGTATAGAATCTACAAGAGAATTATCATTTTCTGTTCGAATTGAGACGAGAACACTTTCCTTTACAAATTCGAATAATTTTAATATCAAAAAGGACACCTGAAAACATTCAAAGCGAAAATAGCGCAAAATTCGACAAATCTGTCGTCCATTCAAATTTTTGAAATGTCATTGTGACCAAGGCATTGAGCAGATGTTATTATAAATTTGTGGTAAGCTGTGGAATACGTAGAAGATAAGATATCTATGATATGGAGTTCGCATCTTCTTTCGTTCAGGAGCTAGATAACATTTTCGGTAGGGGTGCGCTCAGTGGAACGAAGGTTAATAAGATATTTATCAAATATTTACTGAAATTTTAGTAGTCCTTCTAAACAACATAAGCGTTTTATGAAGTAATACTAAATAAAATCTATTAAATATTGAATAAAACATGATAGATCTCCTCCAAACCACGTACGTCATTAGTAAATGTTGATCAATGCTCATAAACATCAAACAAAACTTGACTTAAGATGTTGCTGATTGGTCCACTCCCGAACGAGTCGTCAACAGACGGCAACTTAAAACTTTGCTCTGAAAGATGTCCATCGAATGATCGTTTCAGTAGATCTAATCTGAAATAAACACAAGAACAAATTCAGTAAAGACTTACGTATGGCTGCTCCGCTGTGCTGTATCATCCACTTCATATCATTTCCAGGACAAGGTGTAGAATTTTCCTATACATTTAGTTCTACAAACCGTCCAATTATCTACAGTGAAGTCGATATTCTTGAATCGTAGGTCCTGAAAAGAAAATAAAATGCTTATTTGAATTTGCGGATGCAAACAATTGATCGGTTTATCGTACATGTGCTTAATATCAATACAATGAAAAAGCTGAGTTACAAGAGGAAGTATCGGCTATATACGGCATCCATGCCGGTGTTAATCATCAATTTCTTCTATCTCCATGACTTAGTGCATGCAGATATCGGCGGGGAAACATGTACCTTAACAATAGGTGTGTAAATACGCAATGTATGCTATTAATAGAAAGGAACATCGCCAAAACTATCGAATGGAAAGCGAAAACGTGGGCCTCATCATATTGACTGAAATACGTGCAACTAGCTTGTGGTGAAGCAATTGAGGAGTAGGATAGAATATGTACACTTATCATCTGTATTATTATCACAGCACAAATCTTCGGATCAGTCGGCATACTCGGATCATTGATACTTTAAAAATGTGTTGTTGGATCGGTCGCATTTTAATGGTCATTTTGGGATTGTTTTTGATCTGCTGGATTGGACTTGGCAGCTGAATCCGATCTGGCGCACACCTCAACGATCAACTCGCGCACCTAAAGAAATGATGCAAGATGCGGTGCGCATTAACAACAACTACATAACATAATTTATTACCGTGTCCTGAACTCTTTGCAGCGTAGATTTTCATCAAAATGCGTGTTAAGCAATCCCTTTATTAATGACCAAACCTCCCCCTCATCCCGAGCACCACCAATTTAGAGAAATCCTCCATTCTGTGGAACTCCTACATCAATGGCGCGTAAGCCAATTTGCTGATGCACAAATAACAGATTTTCTCAATTAGTTTGTTTATAAGAAAATGATCCTCGTGTATTGACAGATAATAAATGATACCGATCCCAAGGAGCTTCATGCCTTTATCTTCAGGTTAATTTGGAAGCAATTATCTAGGCCTAGTCGAGGTAATGAGGTGATTAGCTTTGGTCAAGCAATACTCTACAAAAGTGTTTTTTTCTACTGAAAGTGTCAACTATATCACATGGAGATAAAGTTAGACAATGATCGATAGACATTCCCTTGGAAATTTGGTCACAGGAGTCGTTTGAATTGCCAGAAAATCCCTGAACTTGGCCTGCCGATGATTCCTGATGTTGGATAAAATGGCAGCTGTTCAGGTCTTTTCCCATTTTTCAACTGAGGATTCAACTCAATATTTAATTATTGTATTTGCGCATCCCCATTTCCGACTTCCACTGCGAAAGGTGAGTGGGACTTTCCAAAGTCTGTCTGATTCGTGCGGTGAAACGTCGTGATGTCACTACGAATAGCGTGAATGTAATATCCGAGCTTTTCATTGCTGAAATACGTGTCTTCAATATTTTCTGTTTCATTGTTTCATAAAATGTAAATAAAACTGAAAAGAGGTATCGAAATCAGATCAGAACATAATTAGAATTGAATAATATCGAAATTAAATGCGATGGACAAGCGCTGAGCACGTCATCGGTGAACTGCATCCAAAACAATGTCAATCTACAATTTCACGGGTCACACTTCATTTTACCGAGAAAAATCAGAACAGTTGATGCACAGGCACCGCTATCACATAATCAATAATTAGTTATTTTGAATGGTTATTTAAGCGATTACATTCAAGTATTGTAAACGATCATTTCAATAAGGATTGTGAAACACACAACACGATCAATATTGTCACCCGGGTACGGATTAAAAATCTATCCAGGCCAGGCCTGATAATAATGGTCAACCGCTGCCGGGTAACCCCGCAGAATCGATGTTCCAATTCATTGCCTTTCACGAGATCGAAATGATATATCTATGCGCCTTGCTCTTGGTACCATCATGAAAAATGTCTTGTCGGCTGGGAATCGAACCCAGTCTTCGACTGCTAACACGACGTGAAGATCACAAGACCAACGAAGCACACGATTGTGTCAGAAACAAGATTTCCTCGCGCATTGTGACGTCACCATCCTGTTTGTTTTATAACAATAGCAAATGCGGGACAATGCCGGCTACTGAGGGACAAAATAATGGTCGTTCGCTCTTTGTTTGCTTTAATGCCAAAAGTTCTGTTCAGTCCAAGAAATGGTCTGATTTAACGAAGAGGTCGTCTAGCCGAGATGAACGTTAAACGAGGCTCCACTGCATTAAAAAGTCGATAGTAGATGTCAATAAAGAATTATGAATAATAATGAACATTGCTATGTAGGATTTCATTTCATTTTGATAAAGTTATGCTCACGGCTATTGAACACTTAATGACGCACATGAACAAATCTAAAAATATGTTCAGTTGAAAACACGTATTTAAAAAATACATGCAGTCATACCTGCATCATGACACATTTACATTGTAAAGTAAAACGAGATAATAGTGACTACACCAACGTTCTCGTGTCATTCATAAGTTTTTAATGTCTGCATTTGCAACTGTACAATCTGCATATCATCAAATTCAGGAAATTCTTTGTCTATTATTAGCTACAATATTAAGAGAGGTTTGACAAGAGGTAATTCATGACACATTTGAAAGTAGGCACTATGAAAAATAATACAAACGAAGATTCTTAATGCATCACTTAACAACTATTGTTTATTGTTCATTCACCCTTTATTATCCTACAATCAAACAGGTATGTAGGCAGGGGGAGAGGTGGGAACGGCGCTCCCCCTTTACCCAAGTCTCAAACATGTGTTTACAAGGACTACTCACACTGTACAGAAAACACACTCAATCCAGCGAAGGGAAGATATGATTCATGAACTATGCAATTGATTATGATTGAATTTTAGAACTATTAGTCCAAGATATCTTTATAAATCCTTCATTCTGCTTCATTCATCGGATGGAGGTGCTCTGCATTCATAGGTTGAAAACCTGCCGCTCTCACCATTTGTCAGCCAGAGTCGGTCCTCTTCACGATCGCTGGCACGGCGCTCCACTCCACATATCTGCTGGAGCTGCTCTGGAGGTTCAGCAATCCTCTACACTCCCCGGCTACAGTTGGAGACGCTCCATTTCTAGGCCTCAGCCACACTGCCAGCTTTTCTAAGCGTTTCCGAGCAAAGCGTTTTGCAGCAAATATAAAGTCATCATAACAGCAGTTGTCGACTGCCACACTGCGAGCAAAGCAAAGCAGAGTGATTAATAGCTTATGGACATACGTTTGCTCGGGATGCTCGTGTTTGCTTTGCTTTCAGTGTGACTGAGGCTTAAAGTAGATGTTCTGAAAGCTCTTCAATCTGCTGCATTCGTTGGATGGAGGCGCTCCGTTCCATTTCTCTGAAGTGAGATATTGTAGTGGTTCTCCAATTCTCTGCAATCCCCGATTGCATTTGGAAACGCTCCCCTCTATTTGTCTAAAGAAGCTGTTCTCAAAGTCCTCGAAACCGTTGCATTTGTAACGCAGGCGCTCTGCGCCACCCATCCATTGGAGTGATTCTGCTGGCTCTCCAGCCCACTGCTTACGTCGGTAGAAGCAATGTAAGAAGATAATAGCCTATAGAATGCATTAAATATACAGGCCATTTCATAGGAAAAACAGTTGTCTCTTCGATGCAGATTATGTATTCTTGCCGAATTTTCGACAGACAGAGCGTCTGTCATCTTTCAGGGCAGACGACACAATGTAACTTCAATGTCCAGCAATACGCGCAAACTACAATTGAATACTCTTCATGACAGAACGGAATTTGGCTACACTTACACCATTAAGAAAATCGTGCCATACATCCATAGAACAAAAGGATTAACAGCAAAAGTAACTAAATGAAACCAGAACTCAAGAAATACACATACAACTGACAGAAAGCATCATAAAATAAATTACTAATAATTGCAAAACAAATTTAAAAAAAGCTGAAAAAAACAAAAGAATAAAGCCCTTACCCAAAATTAAAACAATTACGAAAGTAATAAAAGGAATTAGTTAAAATTAGCCTTAAATTGATTGTAGCTGAAAAGCAAGGGTAAAATGCTTAACTGAAATGTAGATGAAATAATAAGTACCATACACTGCAAACTGAAAATGAAATATATATAAATAAAATGCTGAAACAACGAAATAAACATAATAAATAAAATCTTAGATAAATAACAACATTACAAATGAATATGAATATATGCACATTTACCTGTAAATACACAAAAATTGAAAGAAAAGAAGAAAAATAAATGAAATAAATAAATAAATAATCAAATAAATAGATAAATAAAATAATAAAATATACAACAACGAAATGTAAATAAATAAATAAAAGAAGTGAAAACATAAATAAATAAATAAAATAAACAAATATTAACAAAATAACAATAATGACAATAATCAATGATGGGTAATAATCAAAGACAAGAATAACAAGCTGGAAGGTTTACAGATTCGGCTGTGCGATTAAAATATTTTTAAATTTGTTTTGCAATTATTATTAATTTATTTTATGATGCTTTCTGTCAGTTGCATGTGTATTTCTTGAGTTCTGGTTTCATTTAGTTACTTTTGCTGTTAACCCTTTGTTCTATGGATGTATGGCACGATTTTCTTAATGGTGTAAGTGTAGCCAAATTCCGTTCTGTCATGAAGAGTGTTCAATTTTAGTTTGCGCGCATTGCTGGACATTGAAGTTACATTGTGTCGTTTGCCCTGAAAGATGACAGACGCTCTGTCTGTCGAAAATTCGGCAAGAATACATAATCTGCATCGAAGAGACAACAGTTTTTCCTATTAATCACCGATGCACAATCAAGCTATTTTCAAGGCCATTTCATCAAAGTATCTGCAATTTAGAGTGGATCTGGAACCGAAACTCTAGTTTATTTTATATTATTTTATCAATCTTCCTGGCATATATCGGGTGATGAATGCTCTGTCCGTCTTCATTTTGTAAATTTCAATTGAGTATCATCCGGATATTTTTCAACTAATGCAACTTGAATTTAAGAGCGAATTACCTACCGGTAAAAAGAGTTTATTGCATACTAAATGCAAAATTCAGTCTTATAAGCACCAAGGTTGGATCTTGAGTTTACCCTTGGCTCACATTGGGTACCCAAGGGTCCAAAAACCTGTCGTGAAGATTAATTTGTTCCAAGTTTTAAACATTGTTGCAGGCTAATGTTTTATTAGGCTTCAATATACAACCAGCCTGCCATCTGAAGAACACAGAAATAATATTTTCCGAATTCATAGTGTCAACGAAACTTGTACATGACATTATGTGATGTGAATAGCTGCTTAATAGTAATCTCAGCGAAGATAACAGGACTCAAATTAATCTTCCAGCACAGTTGGTTGGGTCCCAATTTGAGAGACATGCAAAATGAGTCAAAATTGACTCATCGGCTTTTCTAAGTAAGTCGCCATCACCCACTCCCAGGAAATGTACAAAAATCAGTAAAATTATCGAAATATGTTGATGGTTGAGGGAGGGGATGCTTGAAGAGGGGAGGGATTTGTCTCTAGGATTTCCCTTAGAATATTCTATTATAACCCGAGAAAAAAACGCATCAACTTTACCAAATATTATTCCATTATATATAATATTATATACCAAATATATAAATACCAAAGATTGCTTCTCAAATTAAAGCATTTATTGAAGTTTCTAAGTTCCATACCGTGCCCATCAGCAAGTCGACTTTGATCAGTTTGCTCGTGTGTTCGCTAAATTACTTAGCTAGTAATTTGCAAAACTTATGATATTAAATCAGTATGCAACTGAACCAAACAATTACATAAGCATCGCTCAGTCTGCGTAATCATATCTCGCTTCTATAACTTTCCGTCACTATATTAAGGAAATTCGCCACGCGCACGCAGCTGAGGAAGTTCGTTCACATTGTTGGCAGCCTGGTCGTGGCCGCATTCGGGAGCCATGAGCGGTCGATAATATTCTCTAGCTGCGCTGTGACTCAGCGTCCCTGCTTAATAATTATTATCCGCCCATCACGTGGAACAGAAAGCTGCGCAATCGCAGTAGCTTGTGCACTCTTCGCTCTCGTGTCGAACGCGTGTTTACGTTAACTGCTTAATATTACAAAAGTCAGCGCATCAAGAGGATATTTCTACTTACACACCTTTATTTATTCATCGTCGGTTTGTGATCGTCTACGTTATTTCATCATCTTGCTTAGCTATCATGCACAAAATGGAGCACGACTCGAAAATGAACACTCGCATGTAGTCAGTGAGTTCTTCCAGTCAATGAAGCCATCAGGTTCCTTTGATTTTTGAATCAGAATTAAAAATGCACCTCTTGGATCAAACTACAGAAAAATGGTAAGCTTCTAAATGTTTCTGAATTTATTTTGTCAACTTAGTTTCAGCATTTAACTGCAAGTCTAGGTACATGTATTTGGAAATCCCGAAAACAAAATCAAAGGAGAGATTTGGTCATAGATTTGGGTTTATTGACCATGAACACGTAGAGACATTTCTATTATTGACTACTGCTATATCTGCTCTTAATTTTACAAATACTAAAGAGCTACTAGCGTCATACTTAATTTACTGATAACAAAATATCTCAACTCCTCTTAGTTCCCCATAGCAGACATATCACATTTTAGGAGTCCTACCAATACTTTGAATTCATTTGTGTAATCGAAAACCCAAGTAAAGCGATGTGTTTCTTGATAGCTATAATATTTATTTATATATAAATATTATAGCTATCAAGAAACACATCGTTTTACTTGGGTTTTCCATCACACAAATGATGTCACATGCCCAAGGCTTATTCACTTTGAATTTAATATGAGAATGTGCATGTATATCAATTTTCACGACGACGTTTCTCGTTGAAAAATCGATCAAAAGTTGATTGTGTCGTCAAAAGAATCATAATCAAATTGGAATATGTTGAAATGGTAATATATTGTTTTCAAATTCGTAATTTCTGATTGCTTACATTGAAAATAGCACAAACATCTGGTTATGTTGAGACAAAATAGTTGCATGCTAAAAACCTTAGAAAGTATGAGCACGAAAGAACTTAATTAGCGCATTAAAACCATTTTAATTTAGCACTTCAATATTTAGATATGTAGTATACTTGTGCAATAGTATCAATATTTGGATGACAAATAATTGAAAAAATTTTTGAAACAGTCAAACATGCTATAAGTCATAAAGTTCTATTTCAGGACTGCAAAAATTTTAGATGGAGAATGTTTTTATCAATGCGGACAAACTATTGAGCTATTCGATATCTGCTTAAGTTATGCAATTTAATCTATTTTCTGAAAGATGGATCCATCAAGGAAGCTTGTTTAAATAGGTCACTATTTCCATTTTATATATGTTGAATTGAAAACCTGTAGCTATCGCCTATGATATTCAATTAATTTTTTCAGAATTGCCACATTTTAGAAAATGGTATCAATTTGACATTTCGAGTAGTTTAAGAAAAATGATCAAGCACACAAAAGGCATAGATGCTACACGACGGACTGCACGTTGTTGGCTACATGCACCACTGTAATAAAGATCAGTCATGCGTTGCAGTCCAACAATAGGTTTAGTTTTGCAAAATCAATAATTTTTCATGCTTTACGATAAATATAAAACAATCAAAGTACAAACTCATTGCTACTCTTTTATTCAATTTGTGTTTACTTATTACAAATTATGCTTCGCACTTTTCAATATCATCGTAGGCCTAGCTATTATGGTCACATGTTAGTTGTAGGCCCACCATGAATTACCTGTAGAGATGCTGTCATATAAGCGGTAGACAAGATGACGTGTTTGCAGATTGTGATTTTAAACAAAATGTTTAAAATAAAATAAAATATCAAAATAAAATTACATGTGCGGTATTAAATACTATAATAAAAATTCAAGCATTCCTGAATCTTCATCGCATGAACGGTTTACAAGCAGTCGGTAATAGGCTACATCTCGGTAAGGCTCTGTTCTAATTTGCAGATTGCATTTTTTGTAAAAACAGTTACCGGTACTTGAATATCAAAATAAAATTATTGATAAATACTAAGAGTATTGATTAAAAAAATAATTGATAAATTGTTAATGATCACAATTCAACCACTCTTGAATATCTTCATTTGCTATCAAAATTCCTAAGAATATCGCTTCCCACATTGTCAGAGATGAAATAATCCAAAAGCAGTTTTCTTAATAGTCTTTACTATAACACCTAAAATTACTATAAATGATTTATCTTCTGAACTTTGAGTAGGCCTACCCATAGAATGTTAATTAAGATCCGTTAAGTTTGATAATTCTGCTCTGCACATCAGCACAAGATTTGTCTTCTTTTTTACAGTTGTTGATTGCTGAGGCTGTGTATCTGTCCATCGATGACTCAATACCTGACCTACATTCGGCTGCTTTTCCGTCTTGTCTTGTGAGCTAATTAACTCCGAAAACTACTGGAATTATTCTTTATCCATAAATCTCTCATACTCGCAACGTCCCAGCGATCGTCAGATTTGGACAACCGTGTTGTGGTCCAACCGCGAAGATGTTTTTTTCAGTGACCTCGTATCATCGCTTCAAACTTCATTTGGTAGTGACTGTTTCTCCGTTGAACTGTAAATTTTTCGTGATATCACCTCTATTCTTAAAAATGTAACTGATAGCGGCGCGACGGTGTTTGACTCGAAATGACAGTGTTTCAGATGAAGTGAAATACGTATTCGGGCTGTGGGCATGCTATCTGGTTGGAAGGATTTTCAAATGAAGAATGATCAAATCCGGATAGAGAAATTTCCTTTATGTTGATAAAAGTGATATTCATAAAAATTATTTGTATCGGATCGTTCGATGTGTGCTACTATATAAAACTCTGTTCATTTTCCAAATACGTATGAAAAATTGTATTTTTCAAGGATATCCATTCCTTCTGCTGTTTACTTTGGGGAGCAGGGCTCAGTTTTTGTAATCTCTATGAATGTTATCGTACAAAGCATAATTTTAGCAAGATCAGTCATTTTATTCTAGTCATGCAGTTTTATATGCCGTCGCGCCGTTATCAGTTACATTTTTAAGAATAGAGGTGATATCACGAAAAATTTACAGTTCAACGGAGAAACAGTCACTACCAAATGAAGTTTGAAGCGATGATACGAGGTCACTGAAAAAAACATCTTCGCGGTTGGACCACAACACGGTTGTCCAAATCTGACGATCGCTGGGACGTTGCGAGTATGAGAGATTTATGGATAAAGAATAATTCCAGTAGTTTTCGGAGTTAATTAGCTCACAAGACAAGACGGAAAAGCAGCCGAATGTAGGTCAGGTATTGAGTCATCGATGGACAGATACACAGCCTCAGCAATCAACAACTGTAAAAAAGAAGACAAATCTTGTGCTGATGTGCAGAGCAGAATTATCAAACTTAACGGATCTTAATTAACATTCTATGGGTAGGCCTACTCAAAGTTCAGAAGATAAATCATTTATAGTAATTTTAGGTGTTACAGTAAAGACTATTAAGAAAACTGCTTTTGGATTATTTCATCTCTGACAATGTGGGAAGCGATATTCTTAGGAATTTTGATAGCAAATGAAGATATTCAAGAGTGGTTGAATTGTGATCATTAACAATTTATCAATTATTTTTTTAATCAATACTCTTAGTATTTATCAATAATTTTATTTTGATATTCAAGTACCGGTAACTGTTTTTACAAAAAATGCAATCTGCAAATTAGAACAGAGCCTTACCGAGATGTAGCCTATTACCGACTGCTTGTAAACCGTTCATGCGATGAAGATTCAGGAATGCTTGAATTTTTATTATAGTATTTAATACCGCACATGTAATTTTATTTTGATATTTTATTTTATTTTAAACATTTTGTTTAAAATCACAATCTGCAAACACGTCATCTTGTCTACCGCTTATATGACAGCATCTCTACAGGTAATTCATGGTGGGCCTACAACTAACATGTGACCATAATAGCTAGGCCTACGATGATATTGAAAAGTGCGAAGCATAATTTGTAATAAGTAAACACAAATTGAATAAAAGAGTAGCAATGAGTTTGTACTTTGATTGTTTTATATTTATCGTAAAGCATGAAAAATTATTGATTTTGCAAAACTAAACCTATTGTTGGACTGCAACGCATGACTGATCTTTATTACAGTGGTGCATGTAGCCAACAACGTGCAGTCCGTCGTGTAGCATCTATGCCTTTTGTGTGCTTGATCATTTTTCTTAAACTACTCGAAATGTCAAATTGATACCATTTTCTAAAATGTGGCAATTCTGAAAAAATTAATTGAATATCATAGGCGATAGCTACAGGTTTTCAATTCAACATATATAAAATGGAAATAGTGACCTATTTAAACAAGCTTCCTTGATGGATCCATCTTTCAGAAAATAGATTAAATTGCATAACTTAAGCAGATATCGAATAGCTCAATAGTTTGTCCGCATTGATAAAAACATTCTCCATCTAAAATTTTTGCAGTCCTGAAATAGAACTTTATGACTTATAGCATGTTTGACTGTTTCAAAAATTTTTTCAATTATTTGTCATCCAAATATTGATACTATTGCACAAGTATACTACATATCTAAATATTGAAGTGCTAAATTAAAATGGTTTTAATGCGCTAATTAAGTTCTTTCGTGCTCATACTTTCTAAGGTTTTTAGCATGCAACTATTTTGTCTCAACATAACCAGATGTTTGTGCTATTTTCAATGTAAGCAATCAGAAATTACGAATTTGAAAACAATATATTACCATTTCAACATATTCCAATTTGATTATGATTCTTTTGACGACACAATCAACTTTTGATCGATTTTTCAACGAGAAACGTCGTCGTGAAAATTGATATACATGCACATTCTCATATTAAATTCAAAGTGAATAAGCCTTGGGCATGTGACATCATTTGTGTGATGGAAAACCCAAGTAAAACGATGTGTTTCTTGATAGCTATAATATTTATATATAAATAAATATTATAGCTATCAAGAAACACATCGCTTTACTTGGGTTTTCGATTACACAAATGAATTCAAAGTATTGGTAGGACTCCTAAAATGTGATATGTCTGCTATGGGGAACTAAGAGGAGTTGAGATATTTTGTTATCAGTAAATTAAGTATGACGCTAGTAGCTCTTTAGTATTTGTAAAATTAAGAGCAGATATAGCAGTAGTCAATAATAGAAATGTCCCTCTGATATAGAGGATTTATGTGATCTCTGATCTCAATGATTAGTTTAATGCGGTACATGCACATCATAGCATGCATAATCTGCTCTTCGTTTGATACTAGTAGGAGTAGGGATACCTGCAACGGAAGAACTGACAGCTAAACTGCAGATTTTAAATCTTGGGCGTGGGTCTTGGGGCTTTGACCCAAGTTTGTGGAAAACATATAAATTTTATATAATTGGTAACAAGAAAATTTAGTTAGTCATCTCTCTCGGTCTCTACTGTTTCTATATCAAAATGTTTACTAAAAAGCCCAATCATTACCCAATGCAACTAACAGATTTAAGCTGTCTTCGTCGAAAAGCACAAACTTTAAAAAATGGTATTTCCTCAAAGAGAATCGAATGGACTAAATGCAATCTTCCGAAGCTCAATAGATTTTGCTGCTTAATGACATCAAGTTCCGTAAATTCAATGTTTAAAGGATTCTACTTATGAACTATCATAGTCGGATATTTTGGGACGCAGGCATCACACTTAGGAAGAAGTGTCTACATTTCGTCAACAGATGTGATATTGTAATTACTTGTTTTGGTGCCTTTCTGTTTATAAATGCTTCGTTACGTTTTGCAGCATTCCACAAGGATAAACTTGAATGCGACTGGGATAAATTAGCGCGGTCGACCACGCTGAGAAGATCAGATGCCCTATGTTCTTCTCAAAAGATCTGCTCGAGTGAGGCACCCGTTATGCAAACAATTTAGTGCTCGAATTTGAACTCAAAGTCCTGTTATGTTATCTCCCTAACAGAACAATTCAGTCATCGAATGTGAGCTCAAAGTCCTGTTATGTTATCTCCTTTATAGAACAATTTAGTGCTCGAATGTGAGCTCAAAGTCCTGTTATGTTATCTCCCTAACAGAACAATTCAGTCCTCGAATGTGAGGTCAAAGTCCTGTTATGTTCTCTCCCTAACAGAACAATTTAGTGCTCGAATGTGAGCTCAAAGTCCTGCCACGTTATCTCCCTAACAGAACAATTTAGTGCTCGAATGTGAGCTCAAAGTCCTGTTATGTTATCTCCCTAACAGAACAATCTAGTCCTCGAATGTGAGCTCAAAGTCCTGTCATGTTATCTCCCTAACAGAACAATTTAGTCCTCGAATGTGAGCTCAAAGTCCTGTTATGTTATCTCCTTTATAGAACAATTCAGTCTTCGAATGTGAGCTCAAAGTTCTGTTATGTTATCTCCCTAACAGAACAATTTAGTGCTCGAATGTGAGCTCAAAGTCCTGTTATGTTATCTCCTTTATAGAACAATTTAGTCCTCGAATGTGAGCTCAAAGTCCTGTTATGTTATCTCCCTAACAGAACAATTCAGTCCTCGAATGTGAGCTCAAAGTCCTGTTATGTTATCTCCTTTATAGAACAATTTAGTGCTCGAATGTGAGCTCAAAGTCCTGTTATGTTATCTCCATTATAGAACAATTTAGTGCTCGAATGTGAGCTCAAAGTCCTGTTATGTTATCTCCCTAACAGAACAATTCAGTCCTCGAATGTGAGCTCAAAGTCCTGTCATGTTATCTCCCTAACAGAACAATTTAGTCCTCGAATGTGAGCTCAAATTCCTATCATGTTATACTATCTCCCTAACAGAACAATTTAGTGCTCAAATGTGAGCTCGAAGTCCTGTTACGTTATCTCCCTAACAGAACAGTTTGGTGCTCGAATGTGAGCTCAAAGTCCTGTTTTGTTATCTCCCTAACAGAACAATTTAGTCCTCGAATGTGAGCTCAAAGTCCTGTCATGTTATCTCCATTATAGAACAATTTAGTGCTCGAATGTGAGCTCAAAGTCCTGTTATGTTATCTCCATTATAGAACAATTCAGTCCTCGATCAAAGTTCTGTTATGCTATCTCCCTAACAAAACAATTTAGTGCTCGAATGTGAGCTCAAAGTCCTGTTATGTTATCTCCATTATAGAACAATTCAGTCCTCGAATGTGAGCTGAAAGTTCTGTTATGTTATCTCCCTAACAGAACAATTTAGTGCTCGAATGTGAGCTCAAAGTCCTGTTATGCTATCTCCCTAACAAAACAATTTAGTGCTCGAATGTGAGCTCAAAGTCCTGTTATGCTATCTCCTTTATAGAACAATTTAGTGCTCGAATGTGAGCTCAAAGTCCTGTCACGTTATCTCCCTAACAGAACAATTCAGTCCTCGAATGTGAGCTCAAAGTCCTGTTATGTTATATCCCTAACAGAACAATTTAGTGCTCGAATGTGAGCTCAAAGTCCTGTTATGTTCTCTCCCTAACAGAACAATTCAGTCCTCGAATGTGAGGTCAAAGTCCTGTTATGTTATCTCTCTAACAGAACAATTCAGTCCTCGAATGTGAGCTCAAAGTCCTGTCATGTTATCTCCCTAACAGAACAATTTAGTCCTCGAATGTGAGCTCAAAGTCCTGCTATGTTATCTCCCTAACAGAACAATTCAGTCCTCGAATGTGAGCTCAAAGTCCTGTTATGTTATCTCCCTAACAGAACAATTTAGTGCTCGAATGTGAGCTCAAAGTCCTGTTATGTTATCTCCTTTATAGAACAATTTAGTCCTCGAATGTGAGGTCAAAGTCCTGTTATGTTATCTCCCTAACAGAACAATTCAGTCCTCAAATGTGAGGTCGAAGTCCTGTCATGTTATCTCCCTAACAGAACAATTCAGTCCTCGAATGTGAGCTCAAAGTCCTGCTATGTTATCTCCCTAACAAAACAATTTAGTGCTCGAATGTGAGCTCAAAGTCCTGTCATGTTATCTCCCTAACAGAGCAATCTAGTCCTCGAATGTGAGCTCAAAGTCCTGAGGCCACAGTGGGTTGCGACGTTAGAGAAAGGGCACCAGAGATATCGATGCCGCGATGTTGAAAATTTTAATACAAAGGCTTATAGAGAATACATGCTGAAAGCGAAGTGCAGAATGTACGACGAGAAGGATGAGACTGTATCACATCTCCTGACAGGATTCTCTAAGGTAACTTCCACAGAATATCTCAACAGACACAATGAGGTGGCAAGACAGATGCACAGAGAGATCTGCATAGAGAATAACATCAAAGTAATGAAACAACAGTACAGAAACAATTCCCCTCATTGCTACAGAGAATGATCAAGTAAAGATCCTGTGTGACTTCGAGATCAGAACAGATCACAGAATATCTGCAGGACGACCAGACAAAGACCAGACACAGTGAAGAAGAAAACAAGGATTATTGACATCGCACTGTCAGAAGATCGAAACATTCGCGACAAGGAAAGAGAAAAGATGAACAAGTACCAAGATCTACGACCTGAGATAATGAAATTGTGGAATATAAGTGCGAAGATGGTCCCGGTAGTCATTGGAGCTCTTGGAGCCCACAGAGAAATTCTGACTATCTCAGTAAAATGCCTGGCTCCTTCCATGTCCCGGAGTTAGTCAAAGCCGCACTCCTTGGCAGTGCCCACATCTTTAGCCGTACACTTGACCTCTCTGAGTCATTGTAGGGCTCCGAGGTCCAGGTGATAACGTAGCGGCCGAAAAAGTAGAAGATCTACGGTGGTGTAGTAAAAATAAATAAATCTTGATATTCTTCACAAGCGACATTCGGTTAGCGAGTACATACGGCAAGCATGCAAAAAAGTGAAAAGATAAAAGGTTGACGTACATGCATACTTCAACGACAAAATAGATAGAAGAGTCATGCAGTCATTTATTACATAGTAGGATTAGTAAATAATTTATTTAATGTCTGCCCTACATTCAAAATCAACTTGCTTTGATTTCATAATATGGAGCCCCATTGAATTCATAAATATAATTCAATATCTTTCAGAGTATACAACTCCTTCCTCAATGGATGCACACAAAATCGAACAGCAATTCTTTTATATGAGATGAATGATTTCATTAAACTTTAAAAATGACATGATTTGTAAATGTACTGCGATGATCTGCAGCAAAGTAAATAAAAACGATTGTCTTCACTTAGACGCCGTGATGTGAAAAGATAAATTAGTTGTAGATTCAACAGTAAAGGAATGGATCCGTCACTGTTATTCATTACATTCTCTAATTCTTTGATTTAAATTGATGACACGCTATTATTGTAAAATTATTCATGTGTAAAGCGTGTGGATGCGTTGAACTGAAAATATTCATCAATGCGGGTAATAAGATGTTTAGACGCAATTGCACTGTCTACAAGTGTGCGAAGAAGTACGTTTAGTTATAAGATCAGAGGAAGCATTATCTTTGTTCCGACAAAGCATGGCTGTCTCGAAAGTGTGATACACTATGGTCTGACATTCATGGCATTCGGCAAGCTTTTGTTCAAGTTATGCACTTTATTTTTCAGAATATGACCATTGTCACGAATACATTCACTTTCAGAATATGTAGGCAGATATGAAATGCGTGGCAAAATGCAAATGCCAAAATTGAAATTTAAATGACAAAATGACCACTAGATTTTCAAATCACTTTATTGCCGATCGATTTCTGTCCACTTAGCTTTTCAAGGCAAACTGAATACAAATAATCTGCAGACGGTTTCATAAACAATTGCACAAAAAAGTTAACCCATTTTCAAATGTAATTTTCATTTGGAAGTCCTGCTTGAATTTTGATAGACGATGTACCATATGAGACCGTATGCTTCATAGATCATTTTGACATCCCTTTTACTTTCTGAAGTGGTCAGTTGTGGTCAGTAGGTCATACGAAAGAAAATTAAGCGTTTTCTTTGATGAAGGTTTTAATACGAAGACGACAGAATTTTTTAATGAAAATTGACAGATAGTGTGAGCCATCATTCAGCTTCATCATAATGCAAAGATTTTGAGATTCGTTGAATAGACAAAGAGACACAGTGCCATTAAATTTTACCAAAACATTGCAACTGAAAGAACATCTGACGAGATTTTTCATTGTTGAAGATGCTCAATTTCAAGAAACTTTATATCATGTGAAAGGCTACATATAGTACTTTAAATTGCAAGAGTATTTAGGTTATGTCTTATCAGTTGTGGTCAGTAGACTTACAAGTGTGAATTTTTGGTCAATTCGTTCTCCGATGCCTACAGACGAAACTACCAGATGAAGAAGATCAAGATCATAACCATTGAATCAGGTTTGTGTTAAGCTTTCAGATGATATAGTTCTTTTCGAGTTTCGACAACATCTGCTAAATTTTACTCAATTACAACTTTTGCTTGATTTTTCGCTAACTTTCGCGTTAACAATGGTTTTGGTGATTAACTGCACGCAGCTTAATAACTTTTGTTGCATTACCCAGGCTTTTTCGAGTTTGGGTTTAAAAGAATGTTGGTGTTATCAGCTCCAAGAATATGTAAGTTTTATCAAAATCGGTCCATCCGTTCACTGGCAAACTTCAAATTTGTCTTGTTCCCACACTCAGTCATTCGGGGAGTCATCATTTCCCTCGGTTGAGGTCAGAAGATTTCGATTCTCTGATCTGCAGACGGCGCCGCCCGTCTGCTCTGCACCTTATTTTCAGGGCAACACAACAATGGCCCACACAATAGCAATTCTTCACGCCGCAGTTGCTGACGCTGGCGTCCAATAACGGGATCGACAAGATTTTTTCAACTCAATCAATGATGACAGGAGGACAGACGAGTGCTCCACATGAAATGATCAGTGCTATGAAGCAGCAAACTTCCAATCACTAATTACTTCATTCAATCAGGCAAACCAGTGTTTCCTCAGCCTAGTGTCTCTACTGATGAAGTGAATGAATTTAGTAGTCAATCAATTATGAGCTCATGATTCAATTTTATGACAATAAGCAAAAGATAAAAGAGTTTTTCGTGGTGTGCAACGATTTAGGAAGCGGACTGTGGGTATTATACAACGAAATTACTCAAAACTGAAGCATTATTCAATCATAACACACACACATGTGTTTTAAAGAAGAATGACACGGTAAATAAATGCGCTCTTATTTCTGGACTGTATAGTCGAGTGTCTCTTATGAGTCCGATGTTATAAAGAGGATAACAGAATATTATAATTATAACATATTATCCGATGGACTTTATAACATCGGACTCATAAGAGACACTCGACTATACAGTCCAGAAATAAGAGCGCATTTACTGACCGTGCCATTCTTCTTCAAAACTTATTTATTTGGTCAATGGCGAAAATCATCACTAAAAATGTATATACATACCGGGTGTGCCAAAAAGAGTGACGAAAACTAAACTCTTATAACTTCGCCAATTTCCATTCGATTCAGTTTCCATTTCATTCAGTTTCCATTCAGCATTACGACCTCCAGTATGTGCATGGAAGTGAAGACTGTGACAGAGGCTTTGTACTGGTTCGAGTTCCCACACTCAGTCATTCAATTTTCTATCTTTGAATTCTTGAGATATTCTTATAACCAGTACATCGACCACATTCGATTATGACTCTGAACCAATTTTTGATTCGCATTCCAGCATCGAAAAGTACATGTAGACTACTTGTCAGTGACTGCCACAAACAGACACAGTATATTAATCCATGGAATAGTATGTTAATTCACATGAAACAATGCTGCCATCTCACTTAAAATTCTCTTCATGAAAATCCTGTATTAATTTGCTGTCAACAACTTCCACGACCAACTTGGCAAATAGTTTGACTATGATACAATGGTTTAGATCGAATGTGATCAACAAACCATAGATTTTTCCATGTGCCATCATTGCACATAGACAAGATATCAAACTTCCATTCTAGTGTACCTACTATTATCCACTTCTATGATGTGGATAGTCAGCTTCCCTAGAATCACTGTTGGATGGAAGTTGGAAGCTGTGACAGACGCAAATGGGAAATATTCCATCAATGTGTTCAGCATCAAACAGCATCAATGTGTTCACTTACATGTTTTCTGGCTATTCTCTTATATTCACATTGCAACATCATGAATTGGAGTAGGCCTAGAATAGGCCGAATTAACTATCATAAAAGGAATGTCAAATAGAGGGGACACAGCTGTCTCCACTGGTCTCATCCTTTACGTAGATTTATGTTGACATGCATGTGTGCATGTATTTATGCTTGATAATGAATTTATAGTCCACATCCATTTAATTTTATTCATAGGATTTACGGAAGTTGTCGTATCGGTAGACTATATAAGATTATTTTAACCGTTATATTTTTTGAAGTTTAAGTTTCTAAGTCATGCTTTAAGCCTTAGTTTAGGATGACTATGTATACCCATGAATAAGTGCTATGACTAGAATATAGTTGGGATCCAGTTAGGCCACATGGACTTCGAATTGCCACTTTCTTATCATGCGGTTTATGCGAAAATTAATTTATAATGAAAATAAATTTGGGTTATTAGTTTATAGAATATATTTAAGGTTGTTGGGATAAATTTTCGGTTGCTTTATTGTTGGATGCTTGGTTTTGCTCACGGTTTATCTCAGCATACCCTATGTGTCATGATTCGTTTTTTAGCGTGACTGCTTTATAAGACGGATTCATGATAGGCCTACACAGCATTCAACGTGTAAAACTCATCAAAGCTCTGCCGACAACAAAATTGTTAACATTTTTTAAACAATGTGATGATAAAGTATCAATAAAGACTTGAATTTAAGTGTGCTTGATGAGATATCTGCCTCCATGAAAGGTCTAGGCCTCTCCAAAAACACACGGAAGACGTGTGCATGTACATGTAGGCCTAACAGACGCACAAAAGAAAGAAATGATCATAAATACTATTCATCAGCAAAATATACCATAAATTGCAATGCGCAGCCAAGCTCATTGTCATGCTGCATATTGCCATTCAAGATAGACAATCTGCTCTACAATTTTGCGATCACATCATCGTGACCTTACATGATAGGCACCATAGCAATGACATTTAATCCACAGTATAAAAATGCAGCTGAAATGATTGACAAAATCTAACATTAGGTTCATCATTTGATTGCAGCATATGAAAATATCGCAGGGTATTGGAATTATGTTGTCTTCTTTCTTCAAAGTCAATGGAGATTTGATAAAATTATCTGAATCTAGGTCTAGGCCTACTTGCATGCTTAAAGCGATTCCTATGGTCTAGACTGGGTATAAGCTATGTGAAACTTTTTAAAGAATATCGACCTTCATATAAATATCAGTTACATATGTTGTATTGAAATAAATTAGGTAGCCTACTTAAAAGATCGAATGCCACAATATAAGATACTCGTATAGTTTTCAATACCAGCTGCCATGACAGTTACTGATCTCTCCTGTGCTTTCGGTTATCCTCATCTTGCTATGCCATTCTCAGACTGATGACTCATTTAGATTATCTGTATGACGTCTTCAGAATCGGTGCCGGAGTTTGTGATCAATAATCCGATTCCTTCTTTTGTCACTCTCCCCTTTGAAAGGAGTGACTCGTTGATTGAAAGATAAAAAGAGGGAGACTTAAACACTACTTGATTGATGTACAGGAACTGTTTGCAAGCTGCAGAAGTAGAAACAGGTCAATCGGCGCCTTAGTTTTCCACTCGGTACACTTATAAGACATCTGCGTCGTTGCTACATCAAGGATCTTGCAAGGATATCATGTCAAGCAGTGTAGATTAAATGGCGACTTGAGTTTCCATCATTACATCGACGCTGAAAATCATAATATCGACGGCGTCGATATGGTGACAGTTTGTGCTATTTTTGAAGCACACAGCAAAGTCAAGAGGTGAAATGACAAATCCAATTATGCCATTATGGAAGTCTTAGGGCAGGCTATTTATCATGAGAATATCAGATCAAGTGAACATTTCTTCTGGATAAGAGATCACAATAAGTAGCCGTCGTTGTGACGACGAATTGTGATCACTTTTTAGAGGAAAGATGGCCCTCTTCAAGAAAAATGATGCAATATCAATTATCAGTAGTTATGCGACTTTTGATCATCAATTAAGACCAGTTAAGCATTCTACACGTAAAGTTGGGTTTGAGTTGATGCAGTCAATCAAAATTTGGAGAAAGTTCAAGGCTGTGATGGCATGTGCGGGCAGACGCATTTTGTATTCCAAAATATCTTTAGCAATCAGAAGACCAATCTGCCAAGTTAGCATGTATTTAGCGACATGTTTCAAGGTCCTGCCTCGTCATCAAGCAATAATAACGCTTATTATTGCTTGATGACGAGGCAGGACCTTGAAACATGTCGCTAAAATTTGGAGACGTCGATGTGATGACGGGAAAAGTTGTGGACAGCTATATATGTCGACCTAGCTCTGATTTCAAATAGTTTGATCTCTCAACTCTTGATATTTCTTTGATTCAAGGGTTTTAGGGGTTACTTGAGCCAAAGTCTGGTTAAATATATGCCCTGTTTCTTTGTTGTACAGCAATAAAAAATGTATTTTTTGTGTGGACATGCAAAAATAAGATGTTTTTGAATTTCAAATGAATTTTTATGTCAAAAATCCTGCATGAAACTTTAAATGAAAGACATTTCTGGATAGAGTAGACGAAGACCAATTGAATGGTGTGTAGAACATTGACAGTAGACTTATATCTTGGCCACAAAATGCAAAAGACAAGAGTCCCTCCAAAAAACACTAACATTTCTGGATTCTACCATGTGTATATTTTTTTCGTAAGCCTGAGCAGGACGTTTTGTATATTAACTCCCAAGTCTAATCACCCTCAGTGTATTATCCAACAAATACCCGCAATTGTAGAAAAGCGGTTGTCTGAATTATCATCAAATGAGAACACATTCAACAGCTCAGCTGATTTTTACCACAAAATGTTAAACAACAATGGATACACGCACAAACTCACCTATCAGACTACTGAAAATGAAGGTCAACAAGATCAGAAAAAGAAGAAAAATCGAAAAAGGGTGATTACATGGTTTAACCCTCCATACAGCAAGAATGTTTCTACGAACATTGGTGGGATATTGCTTGCTTTCCCAAAGATCACATGGACAGGAAAATATTTTCCCGCAATGCAATACAGTTGAGCTACAGCTGCATGTTAACGTGAAGCAGATTATTACTGGACACAACAAGAAATATTGAAAAGAAGAAAAGACAAATGGTGATAGAATGCGCAACTGTCTTAAAAAAGAGCAATGTCCCCTGAGAAACGAATGTCTCACAAAGAATTCAGTTTCTGAAGCAACAATCTCTTGCGACGACGCCAAATATGAAGAGATAAAATACATCGGAACATGTGAAGGAACTTTTCAATTAGGAATTTGCAAATCATAAAAAATCTTTCAATTATGAGAAATAAAAAAGTGAAATCGAACTATCGAAAGAATACTGGAAATTGAAAGTAGGCAACAAAAATCCTAAAGTAGTATGGTCAATAAGGAGGAGATACAAGCCGTTCAAGCCTGGTATATCCGAATGTGATTTGTGTCTTTATGAAAAATATTTCATTCTGACAAATACGGCTGGCAAATTGTTAAACAGGAGAAGTGAGCTGATATCAAAGTGCAGACACAGAAACAAGCATTTGCTTGCTAACTTCAGAGTGTGAATTTTGCGTCCCACCCACTTCTGACTACTATTTACCTGTGATATTAACCAAAGGCTGTAGATTGCGATGT
The DNA here is from genome assembly GCA_907163375.1 of Prostheceraeus crozeri. Lineage (NCBI taxonomy): Eukaryota > Metazoa > Platyhelminthes > Polycladida > Euryleptidae > Prostheceraeus > Prostheceraeus crozeri. The sequence continues at coordinate 37,923 of CAJQUW010000040.1, forward strand.
TCATTTGGCTGATGATTGGATGACCACGTACATGAAACTCCGAGTACCAACACAAGCTAGTTTTCTCTGAATAAACAAAGTTCTATATAACATGGTGGAAAAAAGAGTATCCTAATTATCATGCAACAAAGTCGAATTCAATAAAGCAAAGATGACTTATCAAAAAGCTTTAAAACAAAGTGATCATCCATGCAATTTGACATTCAATCCCACTACAACAACAAAATCAACGCGGAAAAGAAATATCAAATAATTCAATCCTCCATTCAGTACAAATGTGAGAACTGACATAGGAAGACAATTCTTCTCATTGATTAAAACTCATTTTCCCACTCATCACAAATACCACAGTCTATTCAAGAAAAATGATATGAAACTGAGCTACAGGTGTGTTAACAATGTGAAAAACATTATAAAAAGTTACAAAACAAAGATTTTTGTAAAATCATTAAAAGCAGAGGAAACTACAAACAGAGAAATTAATTGTAATTGCAGAAACAGAAATGAATGCTCATTAGATGGCAATTATTTGACACAATGTCTGATCTACAAAGCTGCAGCAACCTGCCAATCAAATGAAAATACCTATTATGTCATGTGTGAGGGTGACTTCAGAGGCCGATATAATAATCACAAAACGTCATTTAACAACATACGATATAAAAATGAAACTTCGTTGTCACAATACATATGATCACTGAAAAATGAAAATATTCCATATAATATCAAATGGAGCATAGTCCAACAAACAAACCCATACTCATGTGGAAGCTGATACTGCAGTCTATGTCTATCAGAAGAATATCACATCATCACTGCCAATTCTGAAACACTTACTATAAATAAGAAAACTAAAATAATATCAAAATGCAGACATCGACGAAAATTTCTGTTGTGCACCCTTACATCATAGACTATCATAGACAGAGATTTGAAATTTGTATAACGATGAATCTGTAAATTGACTTCCTTCTTATATATTGTTGTCTGATGATCGGTGGCATTCATGTCATCCGTGAAACTTTAAGTTACAACAATATGTAGATGATCTGACTGAAATTTGATTTTATTTATGTTCTAAAAAATGGTGACACGGTCAATAAACAAAGTCATATAATTTCTGGACTGCTTTTGAATGGGCATCCAATAATTCTATTCATTTTTTTGATGTTCTTAATTGTTGTTTAAGATTTTCTGTCTACCGAAAATCATCTCATTCAAATTTTTACTTCCATAATTTTCATTCCACCCTCGTTGTATCAAAGCCAATGTTGTCCACGGTTTGTTTTAACGTGCTCTGCGTTTGTGTAGCCCTGCGTACTTGGATGATAAATTTGCTTTTCTATTTGAATCTCTTTCTAAACTCGCTTATCCCTCCACTGCTTTGAATAAATTTCTTATTAAAGATAAATCTATTTTCTTTTCACCGAAACCTGTCAACCACAATGATTCTTTTAAGTTTTTATCTGTTCCTTTTGTTCCTTCTCTTCATACTTCGAGAAATCGTCATTTTCCCCATTCCTTTGATCATCAGGTTGTTTTTAAGTTCCCAACACCATTTGTTCAACTTTAACCAATAATTGTAAGGAAACTGATTGCGGCATTTATAGAAATCCGTGCAAGGATTGTGACAAGTTTTAAAACCGGGAGATCCTTTGATACTCGTATGAGGAACATAGAAAAACTTTTGTTAATTTTGATATGAATGACGCCCTTGCCTAACATACTCACAATACTGGACATTTCATTGATTTTGATCATTGTAAAGTTTTATCGCGTTGTAATAACCTAACTGTCAGGCGAGTTTTAAAATCTGCCTTTGTTAAGTCCAATCAATGTAATGCATTGAATATTCACGATGGTTTTTATCAACATGATGTACTTACTGCAAACAGACTTGCTACTAGTGTTCCTGTCCGATAACTGCTGTAGCTTTACATTCTGTCTACGTTTTTTGTCCATTTTTTACACTTGAAAGTGGTTGCAGCATCACCCAAAGCGTCGTGACTTTGACTTCATCTTTTTTTAAGAATTTTCAATGCATCTTCAAATTCAGTGTGGCATTTTTATCATAAAGATAAGTGCATCTCGGTTAAAGAAACATTAATTTTCCAAAGTGCTTGGATACTTGATTTCACCATCATCTCTCACGTGCATATAGCGTAGTGACTCACTTGGATGATGTCTCCGACAGTGGCGTAGCGTGGTCCCAGACCATGATAAGCCTTCGCTCGGCATTCGAGTCCTATTTCTATACCAGACATTTTTTATGTTACAACATTCATTTTTACAGATGAACTTTTACTAACATTTTTACTAACAATTACTTTTCTACATGCATATTCTGGTTGCGCTTGCTTGTACCTACATGCTGAGATACATAAAATATAAATTAATGAAAAAATAAATAAATACATGTGATAAGTAAAAACAGATTTTATTTAAATGAAAATTATATTTTTTCCAAAGACTAACTCTGTCGACTTCTTTGTAGTGATTTATTTCAAATCCAAAACAATTCTGCGTTCTTTCTTTTTAAATTCATAAATGACCTTTTCATACAACGATCCCTTCTCGCGGAGGTGTACTAAAATAGATCGCTCAATTGCAATCGTGGCAAGACTTGACATTCGTGAATGATTGCCCTTGTGTATTTCGCATGTATGTGTGAATACGCTTCAAGGCCGAGAAAGACCTTTCAACCGAAGCAGTAGTACTCGGAATAGTTAGAATCAACATTGCCAACTTGTAACTTTCTGGGAAAACAGTCAATCAATCATTTTGTGTCATAAATTCAGTTAATTGAAAACTGATCTATCATAAAAATCTGAAGACAAATATATCACACTGAGTTCACTTCTCAATTTCGGAAAATTAAAAAAAGATCCGTACATTTGTTTCAAAGAAGTCATGATACGATCGGGGAAGCTTCGTCGATAATCAGAATATCTCTGGTTCTGAAGAAGGTTGGTAAATTCCAACTTCTTGAAGGACTGGTACCGAACGTCTATTTGATCACAAATTTTGTCAATCACTTTGGAGTACAATTGCCTCATCGCTTCCTTATCGCCTCTGTTCCTCTTCTGTGAAGATGCATCTCCGAATCTCGACAGGGAACTGTCCCAGATAGAATCAAACTCACTTTTACGCTGTTCCTGCAACACCTTTCTAACTTCCAAAATTTTATTGGAACAAAACAGAATGTCGTACGATGGAGCTTGTAAAATGTTGTACAAAACATCGGTTATAGAAAATATTCTGGAAAACATTTCTAGGAACAAAATTGTCTGAAAATCTTTCAAGAAGTTCGAAAAACCTATGACTTTCACAATCGAGTCATTATCCCAAGTGCCATCAGAATCATTTGCTATGTGAACGAAGAAATCAGTCAAATTTATCAACTCGTCATTGACAGTATTTACCAAGCGAGAAGTAAAACACCATCGAGTCACAGAAACACCAGGCAGTTTTCTAATGACAAAACTTTCTAACGCATGATGCCGCTTTGAAGAATGCGAAAAAACGTCGAAAGACCATTCATAGTCTTAAAAAAATTCTACATTTTTCAAAGCAATTTAAACTCTGTTGCAGAATGAGGTTAAGCACCTGTGCGTAACAGTGAATGAAGAGAGCTCTGGGAAATTTATCCAGAACTTTTCTCTGTAAACCATTCAAATGCCCACTCATGACAGCAGCACCGTCGTACGTCTGACCGATCAATTTTTTCTCTATCTCATATTCGGAGGCGCCTTTAATGACGTGATCTAAGAGAGCATTAGCAGTTCTATCAGAGCTCACATCTGTAAAACCAACAAATCTTTCTCGGGCCTCTCCCTTGTAAACGTATCTGATCACAGTAGAATTCATTTGAAATATCAGAGGTTTCATCTAGCATGATAGAGACAAATTGACTGTCATCGATTTCGTTTTTAATGTAATTGTTGATTACTACACTGACGGCATCAATCAAATCATTCTGTATTTTAGCAGATGTACCGCGAAAGATCGTGGACGTTATTAAATGCTCGTCTAAAAGTGAATCATAAAGCCGCAGGTAATCAAGACATTCGAGACAATTTCCTCGGTTCAAAGAATTCTGTGCTCATCATGTCCACGGAACGGCAGTTCTTGTTTAGCTAAGAAGCAGACGCTGTCAATTAAGCGCTTCATTATATCTATATTTTTCCTTACCACCTCGTTGTGGGCTTTGTTGGAAATTTTTATCTGATTGTTCGTCATCTCGTCAATTCGACCCTGTTTCCCAAACATTTTCAAGGCTAAGTGACTGTGCATATGAGAAGTCGATTGTTCGTGTCTCTTCATTGCCTTACTCAATGAGCTGAGATCGTTATACCCTCTTTCCGTCCACACTCCATTTCACGGGAAAAAAGGAGGCAAGGCCAACATTATGGAATATTATACCGAATCTGATTTTCGAGTGACGAGTCAGATCGGGTCAGATCACGGATTACTAAATGAGGCGGATGCGAAAGCTATCAAAGAGCATCGCTGGTCGCTTATGTCCGTGGTTTAGGCATTTAGCAGCAGTATGCACGCGCTGATTTTGTGACGGGAAATGAAATACAGATTTAATCATCAGCTATTCACACAATCACACAAGTGATGTTCATACAAGAGCAGCAGGTCCTCTCATTGGTAGATGGGGCCATTGTTCCCTCCCGTCACCTCGTAGGGAGACGTGCTGAAGCTGTGACGCTATTGTTGTGCGATTCGAACCCCCTTGATACTGACCTGACGGTGTCGATTGAATGAATAACATTGACACCGCACAATCTTTAGATCTGATCTTTTGGCGCGTGTCTCTCTCTGTCTGCGTTTGGAATTACGATGCCCCACACCTGTGCGGTGGGCGGCTGTAGGAACAACTATGCACAAAGTAGTACTTCGGACTCACCCATATCAATGTTTAGATTTCCTTTCGACGTGAACATGCGACGAAAATGGTTTCCTTATTTGCATCGGGAGGATTTGAATTCTATTGATGGTATCACCGACGGAATGCGTGTATGCTCAAAGCATTTTGCACTGCAAGACATCGATACAACGGGAAACAATAGAAAGCTGAAACCTGGCGCTGTACCGATAATCCATGATAATCCTCATTTTAAGGAGACTATCTATAAACCTCGATCAAATATGACGTCCGCCGACGAAAGACTCAGAGCTGAAAACTAACGATCGTCAGGAATGAACGACGAAAACCTCAACTCTGGTGAGTTTACTTGCTTCGAAGAGATGGCTTCGGAAGTATCAAAGTCGAGCTTTATCCTACCAAGAGATTATTTAATGACCAAGACTGATGCAACTATGGTTTTTTGCTCCTGTCAGACTTAGCGGAAAATCCTTTGATGCGAGCAACTTTCGTTATTAACAAAGATTTGCAAGCTTCTGCTTACATACTTCGGAACTTGATACCAATACAGCATTTCAATTATCTACTTCGTGTCAAAAATAAAGTTCGCTTTACCACCGAGATTTCCAATATTTTGGCTTCCCTGAAAGGATTATCTGAGACCTATGACCCATCCTCTGTCGAAAGCAAACCGAATGTGTTGGAAACAGCGGCTGATATTCTTGAAGCTGCCCTGAAGCTTGACTTCGATGGAAATGAGCAACTCTTGACATTCATAATTTCTCAACTACGTCTTATGAATTTGAATCCTCATCAATATAGATACGATTCTAACATGCTAGTGCTCAGTTTTCAATGGAAGATGATAAGTACATCACTGTATAAGCAATTATCTTCATTCTTCATCCTGCCATCAGTACGCAGGCTTCAACAATTATCTGCAGGTTTGAATGTTCGCCCATCGCAAGTTGATATGTCGTATCTTCAGACTCGTCTATCTACCTTGACAGATAAAGAGAAAGTTTGCATTTTAATGTTTGACGAAGTTTATACTGCCGCTACAGTTGAATATCAAAATGGTGAATTCATTGGAAAGGCTGAAAATGAAAGAATTGCAACGACATTACTCGTGTACATGATTCAGTCCATTATGGGAAAATTCAAGGATGTTGTGAAGCTGATTCCTATTCAAAGACTAACTTCAGACGATCTATTTGATTATACAGACAATATAATACAGAAGCTTGTTCGTCTTGGTGTCACAGTGATTGCATTGGGAGCAGATAATCATGCCGTTAATCGGTAAGTAGACATGATGAATGCTTAATTGCTTATGCAATTTGTACGAGTATAGCAACGAGTAGCTAACCAGCTTGACTCCTGTTTTCCATAGTACTCATGTTGCAGATATGGCCTACATGTACCGGTAGTATTGTATAGTGCAGAGTTTATTTTGGTGAATTCAGACGATTTGGTAGTTATAATAAGAAAGTTATCCTGTTGCCCCAGACTGCAATAGACCCATATTGCAATCCGAATGCTATTACACTTTAATGCCTCTACAGGCATACTTTTAGGCTAGTAGTTACTACTTTGTAAAAAATTCAATGAAATTACTACTTTGTATAGGCCGTAGTCTGCATCATTTTTCCTACTGTAGTCTGAATGATTTTGCTGTGATGAAAATGTTCAACATAGGCCTAAAAGACCTTTTGTGGAGTAAGCTGGCATTTTTACTTTTGAAAATATTTAACAAACTACCGATAAATCTTATTTATTAATGGTTACACATACCCTACCTCTATACTGACATCTTACACCTATGAACCGGCAGTCCACTCGCACGTGACTTTGATTTAGTTTAGAGATTCCGCGAGAAGGCCTACGCATTACCAATAAGCAGCCAACAAGTTCTGGTAAACTTGTGCTGTGTTCTTTACTTCAGTGCGGTATACAAAAGATACGCAAATGGAGCATCTTCTATTCCCCATCCTCATATTCCGGATGAGCGACTGTTCTTCATTTTTGATGCTGTGCACAACATGAAAAATATATACAATAATTTTCAACGAGGTGGTGTCTTTAGAACACCAGCTGGTCACGAAGCTATTTTGGCAGAATCGAGAGCAGAATTTCGTCATATCCGCCAATTGTATGAAAAAGAAGAGACAATGCTGCTGAAAAACCCATCCAATCTACAGCGCACTTCTCCTACTTTAGCATTATGTAAGTTACCGGTACAACGTATTTGAATGTTACTATAATACCCTACATGTATAGTGTGCTAAATGGGGCGCAAATGTATAATTCTATCTTAAATTCGTGAGCAGAATGAATCGTCGCATTACAAAAAACTACAAAATCATTTGAGCTCTAAAGCAATTCGTGTTTAAGGAGTTATCTAAAAAGAAGTTCAAAAGGAGTTATTCTGCGCATATGCCGGTGGACTTAAGTAGCCTATATCATTTAACACTTATGCCTATATTCTTTACATTTATAGAGAGAGTGTCTTCTTTTATTATCATAAAACATGTTGTTCAGGTCATGTTGTTTAGGTGTTAAGCGCTTTATTGAATAAAATGATAGCAATTGCTTTACAATTTCAGCTGTTTTCTGTGAATCAACAACGGCAGCTTTGAGATACTACGACGAGTCCGGCTGAGTTTGGTTGTTCTTATGTTCTATATGATCATGGGTGCATTGATAAATGAATTTGAATTCTAAAATCTTGACACTCATGTTATGACATGGTATTCATATAGCACAACGAACCAGACTATGTCATAATGAAGTAGAGGTAGGCCTACCTGTTACTTTACCGATTTCTGCCTGCAGGTATTATTGTTGGATCTCGGCCTGCCGAGTCGAGCTCTTGACTTCTTCGATATTTTATAATCCACCTATGCAGCTTCTAAAGCACACACACTTGAGAGACATACAAGCTACCACGAACACATTTAATTTTTGCGATTAGTATAGTACTCTCAGACCACATGCATGTCAATATAGGCCTACATATTTTTTATTTTATTTCATTTTTTGACTTATATCAATTAAATTGACATGCACTAACCAATTTGAATGCCTCTGTCTTTCAGGTATGAAGAAGCGCCAGATATATTCAGAGCCAATCAGAATTTCTGATTGGAAGATCAGTTTCTTGAAGGATGCCGCCAAGTTACTGTCCGATTGGAGGGAAACGAAGAGGCCGGGGTTGACCAGCGCCACCTTCACTGCCTGCATCACCACCCTGAATGCCCTAGCTGAAATCTCTGAACATCTTATCGAGAAACATCAGTTTTCGTATGTCTTGCTAGGGAAACTCCAGTCGGATCCAATTGAGGGAAGATTCGGACTGTATCGACAGATCAACGGCGCCTCATACTTCATCTGCATTCGTCAGATCCTTAACACCGAAAAGAAGTTGCGCATTCTGAATCTCATGCAGCAGAATTAAGATGTTACTTGAGGCAGTAGATGACTTATCAACAGACTTGGAAATTCCAAGGAATCAATCTTCGTCAACGAAACCAGAAGATATAGAATGGCTTTCAAACTTGATGGAATTCTCTGATGAGCGACTGAATGAAGCAGACGAAAACTTGGTGTATTATACAGCGGGATGTTTGTGTCGGTCTGTTGTCCGTTGCCGAAAGTGTGAAAAGTGCAAACTGCTGTTGATCGATGCCGTTGAAGATGTACATTCGAATGATGTAGATCCTACTTCTTCTGTTGACCTCGATGCTGATGATGTTGACCCAGATCGTGTGAAACTCTTTGAAATTCTTTCTCGTGGCGGCCTATCTCGTCCATCAGTCTTGTCCTATAGCATTTGTGTCACAATATTCCATTATTTTTACCAAATAACAAAAAATGAAACACTTTTTTCCAATTTCATGAAAAAAGGCAATCACTTGGAACTTTTTGTCCAGTCTGTGACTCAAAAAACTGTTGATGCGTACCCAGTGTTGGTTGATACTAAGTGTGCCAATGGCCACTATTGTTTTGGCATTTTGGGGAGGAAAATGTTCAACTTGTTCTCCAGAAACGTGTTAAAGAGAATCAATACAACTGCAAGAAGCAGTACTGGAGAATCCTGTTCTAGGAAGCTTCGGAAGTTAGAAAGCAAGAATAAATTATCTTTCCTAAATATTATATGTTTTTACTTGAGTTAAGACGTCATCTTTTCTTTTCTGAGTTCATTTAAACACTTAGTGCAACGTATAGTTAATTAATTAAGCTACAATCATGAGCAATTTGACTGACAAACCAACGTACGTCTTCAAAGTGCTCCTACGAGACGTCATAATGAGTCACTTGACATCGTGACAGACATCCCATTACCATACTTAAAACTAGTTTCAATCATTTACTATTTACATTCATTATGAAGATAACGAAAACATTGGAATCATCTGTGGATAATTATATTTTCGCAAATTATCTAAGTATTTCTGTTTGCATACACGTTCCACTTGAGACAAAAGCAGACGCTGATAAATCACGGATCCTTCTTCGATATTCCATTGACCTTCTGTAAGCACGACGTACCTGAAGTAAGAAACAGCAAAATCTTCATTAGATCACAAAAATTACATAACACGTAGGCATACATATACAACGCTCAAAAGAGAAATCACTATATTAGAATATCAATATCTAATATGATGAAATTGCTCATCAGAGGTATCGAAATGCATGCCTATTGAATTTGAGTCACCGTAGAGAAGATGCTTCGACATATAGGCATATAGGGCCTACATTGAATATGAACAATATATAATTCTGTATAGTTCGTAAAATTTCTTTCATTGACATGAGGCACAACTAATCCAAAATAAAAGTTTCTTCATGCTTGTTGCCTAAAATCTAGAGGCTATCGAAGCTAAATTATAAATTGAAGACATAATTAGAAACTAAAATTCAAAAAAACATCATACATTTTAAAATTCACATTGTCATTATATTTTGAATGTATGCAATGCTCTGCATCTGGACAGGGACACAGTTTTTGATATATTTTTGATTTTTGACCATCTTCGGATATTTATCGCCTATAAAATTAGATCATGAATTTTAACATGATTTTGCATTAATACTGTACAACCCAATAAAATTTGACATTCGTATGATGAGAGAATTCCTTGTTTAGATAGTATTTCCTCTGTTTTTCAAGCAAATGCGGGACAAGCGACCATCATCTTCCGGCTATAATTTATTTACACACAATTAATTGCACAATCATGATAAAATTAATCATCATAATTATCAATAAATAAAAAAAGCCAGTAGATTTATTTTGATAAAATTAAAAACTAATTCTTGCACAATGTCTTTCGCACACTCTTATTCAAGTGCAAACGTTGACTGAATATAAAATACAAAATCTAAAATCATATAAGCATACTTCTGCAGTAATATATCTATGAACAACCCTTTTGTTCATAGATTCATTGCTGTAGAAGTATGATTTCAGATTTTGTATTTCATATTCAATCCTGCATGTTGGCACTTGAATAAGAATGAACGAAATGCATTGTGCAAGAATTAGTTTTTAATTTTATCAAAATGAATTTAGTGGCTTTATTTATAAACTGAGTAAAGGGGAATCATTTTTTAGACATCATAATTATCATCAATTTTTTAACGTTTTGATCTATTTACAACATAATACGAAACATAGCTTTTTATTATAATTAAATCGAATATAGGCCTATTTTATGTAGCCCAGAATGTGTTGCTAACCTTACAAATATGCAAATTATAATGCAGTATTGTTATGTTTGCAACCATTTCATAAAAATCCAGGCTAGCAAAAAATACATTGCATCCGATACATTCATGAGCAAAAACAAATTATTTATTTATTCATTTTCGTAATAATTGATAACATTCAACAAAATAAGCTTATTTGAATATTTCAACAAAACTTATGTATGTGCATGCATTACGATATTGCAAACTGATATGTGTGATGTACAGTCGTCCAATTATTCAAATATACAGTAGAATCATAATCATTATCTAGATTTTCTTAATAAGCTTATATACCTGTGCCTTACATTATTACATTGTTACAGTACATTTAAATCATTCACTTACGTAAAAAATCAATGCACAATCATAACATTTTGATCGTCAAAATGGTTGCCTATGCATTGTCATTTATAATCTTATGGTACAAACTTCAGTGTTTTGCAGAAAACTTTAAGTATTATATTGATGATCACACAACAGTTCAATAACAGGAAGATGAAAATGTTCGAATAGCAGCGTTCCTTTTTAAGCATGGCAAAATGTATGTAAAGCCTCTAATTATGGTAAATTATCTTCGGTGGGAGGAATTAATCTGATTCCAATTCGAGAGCCACGAAATTTGAAACAAATTAATTGATATCAGATGATGCCATGTTTTATGGACAATTAAAATGATTTTTCTTTTATTTTTGCGATTTCATGAATTAGCTTCAACATTTATAATAATTTCGTGAAAATAAGCTTATAACTAATCCAGTGCGTGTAGTTAATTCACTTAAACTTAATAAGAAATGAAAAGAGTAAACATCTCACCTGTAAACTCCGGCAATTGATGATATCAATCATCGAAAAACATTTTGTTGTACTGCATTAGACTATTTTCTTGTCAGAGATCACGAGATGACATTCGAAGCCCTGGTTTTCAGCGACTAATGTAGGAGATAAAGTCAAGTCACTAAATATGAGGTGAACCAAATCACAAGATGTTTTGTAGGACGATAAAGGCAAAAGCTTAGTCGTCAACTGCTGGTCTGCAACTTGAAAATAGAAATAAATGATCTGTGAATTGATTGTGGTGGTCGAATATGGGTGGTGGATTTAAGTTCCTCCAAATGTCCAAAGGAAAGGTGCCCGAGGCGTCGTTTAAGAAAGTTTGGTCTAAGTCGTAGACTTATCACTAAAACCGTATCGCAAAACATGAATCACGTTCGATGCGCAGTGCGAGTAACATGAATGAAATGAAGGACTGCTTGCACGCTTCCTCTCGCTGTCATGTGATTATCGATAGTGACGCGTTGATTGAGGGTCATTCGCCCAGGCGGCAGTAGGGAAATAATCTGTGCGCAGTTCTCCTCTATTCAGAAATGAAATACGAGGGCTGCACTTAATGACGCGACCGCCAACGCTGGGATGCTTGTAAATCATCGAAAGACAGACTCATTCCATGCAACGAGTACGGGCACGAATGAATCCGAAAAAAAGATCCGTTGAATTATGATATTGAACTATTGCAATTACAAGTATTCTATTCCAACTGCAATCGCAAAATTGGGATTCATTAAATGCCCTGCGATAAACATGAATCCTATTAATAAGAAATGCATGGGTAGAAATTAGCGATGAATTTTTACATTACCTATGTTATTTTCGAAGATACATCGATTTTAGATAAAAACAAAGCAGAAAACAGATTGATGGGAGAATAAGAAATAGAAGAAGAAAAAGAAGAGCTGATAAGGAAACAGAAGAATAAAAGGAAGATAAATGAGAGAAATGAGGAGACAGAGTAGAGGAGGAAGAATGAGAAATCAAGAGAAAGGAGAGGAGGAAAAAGAGAAGTGAGAAGAGATATGGAAGAAGAAGAGAAATGATGAATTGGAACAAGAGAAGAAAATGAAGAGAAGTGGGGAGAAATAGAAGAGGAGGAAGAAAAGAATTGAGTTGAGAGATGAATAGAAATAGGGAGAAAGAGAAGAGGAAAGAAGAAGAGAAATTAGGCTATGACAGAGAATCATTATCAGAAGAAAAAGTATCAAGAAAAGCGAGGAGAGAGATAAAGTGAGTGAGAGAGCGAGAGTTCGAGAATGGAAATTAAAAAAGATAGTCCCAAAACTTAGTGCAATTAAGTGGAAATCATTCATCATAGCGTAAACGTCATAATTTCATGACTCATCGTGGTTGTGGCTCATTGATCATGTTTGTGGTCACACTTTGGATGTCACAGTGACGTCATATAAAGGCAGTCATTCTGACGTCTTTGATGGGAGGTCACTGTGACATCCCGTTCTGGTCATAGACGTCTCAGACGCATGATGACATCAATGGGACGTCGCAATGACGTCACAATGTTTACTGGGGACGCCACTGGTCTCTGAATACTACAGGCCGGAGTTTATGATCAGAGATATTGTCGGCTAACTGTCATTAAATTTGAATATTCCATACGGCAACTGGATGTCCTTCCTCATCAACCGTTTGTCCGTTGAGGGAATTCATGCATGCACATCCCACTCAAATATTCTCCAAAATCTGCTGCAACTTCGGATGCCGCTGTATCTTGTATTGCATTGATAAAAGAGGCATCATCCCATAAGTGAAAATGGAAGAAATTGAAATGGTATATTGCTAATAATAAGACGCTTTATCTCCGTAATGACAGACGCGTATTGGCTAACAAACAAGCAATAAAGTCACAAAAGAGTCATGATAAATGGGAAGGCAAGAGGAGGATGAGAGAGAAATGTTAGTTTCCTTCCCAATATGGTTGGAAAAATCAAGTATTTGATGGTCCTATTTTTTATTAGATAGCAACAATTAATTTAGGCTATTTTCCATAACCATTCTCAAGTAAAAAGAAATTATATCAAATGAAAAACTTTCAAAAATATGACGTAGAATGTCGTGGTGAGCCCATGGCATTCATCATGGCAAGAAATAAGACCAAAAATAAACAGCCGGCGGAATAAATGTGAACAATTCAAGGAATTTCTATTTTCAGAATTGTTCATATTTATTCCGGCTGTTTATTTTTGGGTTTTGTTTTGTGATGATTATTGATTCTTTTAATCTGAGATTTGTCTCATCATCTACTGCACTGAGGATTTTTAGTTTGAAAGTTTTGCTCTGATTTCATGTTTGATGATGTTTGTAAATAGATGAATTCTTTTTGTTGTGGTTCTCTTTCATATATATTGATTCAAAATGTACCAGCTCACTTGCAAAATAGTTTGCAGTTGATAAGAAGCATGCAAGCTATGAATACTAATGACAAATACCCATGTAGTCTAAACTAAGGGTGCAAAGCCATTAAGCTATTCATCGTTTAATCGCTTCAAATACTTAAGAAATGCATTTCATCGCAGGCTTGCGATTAGTCGTTTTCTTTGCATTTCTATTCTAATGCAAAAAACACTTTTATCATTTTACTGATTCTTTAGATAGTAGTAGTGTCAATGAATGAATTTTCTATTAAGTTGATCAATCGATTATTCTATTAGTGCGTTTCGTGTTAAGGTTGGAATTCTCATAGGGAAATCTTTTTGATATGAATGACGCCCTTGCCTAACATTCTCACAATACTGGACATTTAATTGATTTTGATCATTATAAAGTTTTATCGCGTTGTAATAACCTAACTGTCAAGCGAGTTTTACAATCTGCCTTTATCAAGTCCAGTCAAAGTAATAAGAAAATGCGCGGATTCCGGACACATGCGAATTGCGGACAGGCAGCGTGGAGGTCTATAAAATGTCACTAAGTGTCGGTGGATACACTTGGTTCGGAACGGGTCGGTTTGGTTAGAAAAAAACTTGGAAAAATTTCGCGTGTCCGGAATCCGTGCACGGTGTTTTCGAAATAACTTAGAATTTTTCGAGACGAGGGGATACATGTCTTCTGAAAAATGTTTTCTGTCGCAAAATATGCTCTAATCAAAAAAAAAGAAAAAAAATCTTACTTATTTCCCGTGGAATTTTGACAAACATGTGGAAAAAATGTTCATCCCTCCCCTCGAAGAAATTCTAACTTAATTCCTGTGCAAAATGAAAATTTTGACATACATGTCGAAAAAAATTTTCACCCTACCCCCATCACCTCTCCCTCGAAGAAATTTTTAACTTACTCTCCATGGAAAATGTAAATTTTGACATGTACATCACTAGACGAAATGACTTGCAAAGTCCTTCTAAGTCTGATCAGATTCTTTCAAAGTCTGATCAGATCCTATTTCATTTAAGATCTTACAATTTCTGACCAGAAAGTACCAGACTTTCTAAGTGAGACCAAGACTTCTGTCTTACGAAAACTTGCAAGATTGCACCAAAATTTAGTGATAAGATCTGATCAGATCTTGTCAGAAAATGACACAGATTAACAAAAGTGAACTGCGGCAGTAATTGAGACTTATGTGTTCAATATACTTAGAGACATCAGTTGATTAAAGCGATTGAATTTTTGATGATAAATTTGAAAAATTAGTCTTTCTCAATGAGTGATCGATCACATCAATATCACCAACGAGTACCTGCATCCTGACAGAATTTTTTTGCTTCCTAGATATATGTATAGGAATCAGAGAAGAGGGATTTCCTCAATTTCAGATCCTTATAGTCCATCCAGACAGAAATTAGCATGATTCCATAGTATATACTTGCGCTGTATACAGTAGGCCACTGTTGGTGCTTGCAATTCGGATATGTGACATTGATTTGCAAATTAGGCTTTATAGTCCGTGGGCCAAGGCATTAAATGAGAGTATCGGTACCGGCTCAGAGTGACAACTAATTTTGGTGACAGTCCTGCTCTAAAAAGTCTGAAGATTGCAAAAATGTCTCTATTAAAGATAGCTGTGCTTTAATAATACTTTGTCCTTGAATCAGTCATTTTATTGCTGAAAATTAGTTAATGAACGTTTTATTTAAGTAAAACAAATTTAAACTCTATCAGCTTGCATGGACTGATGAGTCAAGAATGGCGAGAAATAAAACACAATATAATACTTCTACAACATATACTTTGTAATACTGAAAATTAAGACAAATGATACTTGAGAAATGGAATATTGGAGTTGGATGGATAGAAGAATGTAAAACAAAAATGAAAATATTAAACATAAAATTTGAACACTTGGAATATTATGACAAAGATGTTTAAAAATAATGAAGGACAAAGATAATCAAACATGGAAAGAAAGCATAAATAAGAAAAACAGTTTAAAGATGTGCTTCAATGTAAAGAAAAGTATGGATAGAAGTAAACTGGAGGTAACTGAATATGGAAGTGATATTACAAGACGATGGATTAGTGGAGCGGTGCTACTTAATGAGAAGATAGGCAAAGATGAGAAGAAGAAGAAATCCAAAAATTGTAGTAAGAAAGAATGAATTGAAGATATACTGAAGGAATGTGAAATTTAGAAGAACATAAGAGAACAACACAAACAAAATGTGATCTCATGACAGCAATTGGCCTGAAAGATTGGAATAAATGCGAAGAATACAGAAAAGAAATATGCAGGGCATGATTCATAACTCAGAAGGTGGTATGAAGTGAAAGTGAACTTTTATAAGAACCTTTTCTATTCTTAACTCTTGTCGCTCATGACTTTGATTTTGCGGACATTATCTTCTAGTTAAACTCTTGTTCATTGTTATGTCAATGACTGTATATTGTACATGTAAGTCAATAATGTTGGATCGAATGTAGAGCTGATATAAAAGCTTTAATCTGCAATAAAATAAATCAAATCAAATCAAGCATCTGATTTTTTAGAATCTTTTTCACAGCTGACATAGAATTTATTTCTAAGACATAGAATCATTGCTATCATGATTTAACATCAAATCTTGATCTTAGATTCTTGAATTCTTCTATCTTAAATTCACTTTCTTAAATAGTTTGGAGTCGGGAATTGTATCACTTCCATCTTTAGGATCCAGCTTCCAATTTTTGAATAAGCTGAATCTACTTCTTGTTAGCGCTGACTCGTTGCTGAGCTATACGGTACATCCTCACTATGTAGAGGAAAACGTAGAAATAGTCATTCATCAAAGCCAATTTCGTCTTGTGTGAATTTTATCTTGTATATTTAATGTGCACTTCAGCGCTTAATAGACGATCCAAAGCCTCGTTAAGCGTAGACAACAGCTTAGAGGGGAAAGTGAAGTCACAAAGCGGATTACACATTTTGATCAAAGCTCCTATCTTGAAGAATCACTCGTGTTACAAAGCAATTAATTCAGCAGTCCTTCGGAAACATCTTTTATGGAAATAGAAAAGAGCATGCATCGCTCTTACAAAATCTCGCATGATCATATTACTAATGAGAATGTGTTCTACATTAACTGCAAATGTCATATGTCATGAACTTTGCATATCTACTCAGTATTCACATAAGCCCTTTGTTCATGGACATGGTTGAAACTGAACTAGTATCAATGTATTGAATGTGCAGTGTATTCATTACTTCTGCTGCCCAGACCATTCAATGTACAGACTGACAACCACGACGCTTCATTTTTCGTAGCTCTTTATTTATCCTTACAAATTTTGAAAGTGCATTCTTCACATATTTTTCTTCTTGTTGAGGTTTTGATGCATTTATGAAATATTCTTCGCTAAATATCTTTAATACTAAGAACACAGAGGAAACAGAAGTCAATGAGCAACCTGACGTCAAATGAATGTGTTGTATCAATGAAACCAATCTGTTATCAGTTTGTTACATCAGCGGGTGGTTCTTATATTAAGCTGTGATATGAAACGGATGTAAAGAACTTCTTAATTGCGAGTTGTTCTGACTAGTGTTTCTTATGCGAGTGTTTGAATATACTACTGTTAGTGCATTGAGCAGTTGTCAATAAGACATTTATTAATTCATCGCTTTTTTGCATCAATAGATCAGTAGGACTCAGTTATCCGCAGTAGGAGACCAACTACGGAAACAAACTATTTAGAACGACATCCATCATCGATTCCCAGAAATGCACTCTTCCTGATGGAGCAAATATACGGTCAATGAATAGTAGACCAAGTCTAGTATTTGGATCAGGGATGTCTTACGGAGTGTATACTCAAGATATTTGAAGCATGCAGCGAAAATTTTTATATCAAAGTTCAGTTTGGACATGTTCTTTAGGTCTGAAGCACAGTTGATGAGTTTAAAAACTAAACTTTTGCAAATTTTTCCTGTGTTTACTTACTACTAATTTTTACTAATTTTACTACATATCTATGCGAAACTAGAGTCTTGGTATTGAAGTAGTATGATCTAATTAAAATATCAAATGACATGAAAAATTCTGATAGGAATCGTTAAGCGTTGGACTTAAATGAAACTAAGGTGACAACCAAGGAAGTTCAATGAACAGCGATATGAATTTATTGTCGTTATATAGAAATCCGGAAATTGCTCAACTTCTTTGCTTAATTTTTGAGCTGACACATGAAAGGTAGAGTACAAGAAATGTGTAAAGGTATGATAGCACCAAGTGAAAAAAATTCTTCCAGGATGTACTGTCTTGAACTTTTGCTCTCCTCATGTTTCGTTGTATTAAGAGTTACTGATATTACTCGATAGTAGTTATTGTGACTTTTGTATGTATCATGTGATTAAAACACATCACTGTGCTCTCCCGATCAGACAAGTGAATAAATTCTGAGAACTTCGCTTCATTCTATCATCCTTTATTTACGACCAAATTGCGATTTCAAAGACAATGTCTTCTTCGTCAGTGGTTTAAATATAAAAGCACACGTCAAAATCAATCAGTCATTAAATGAGAAATTTAGTCCAATAGAAAACTACAAACGTAAAAACAATGGTACTGAAATAGTGTTACTGTTTAACAATAAAGACCTGTCAGTAGCGGCAATGAGTACAGATTCTGCGATACGAGTATTATTCGTTCGGACATTAACAGAGAAAGCGGAATTATCGTTCACATGGTTATGCAAGGTGATTTCAGTTGGCAGGGGGCGACCTTTGATGTGTTCGTTAATTCTACAGTCTGCGACATTTTATTAGGACCACCCATATTTTTTTAGTTTTTTACACCTAGTTACTTGTTGATGTCATATTATCTTTCACCCTTGTCAATACATTAAATAGGCATGTATGCCAACAATATACCACAACATAGCCATCTACTGATTAGTAACACAGACACCAGACACCCAAACATAAAAATTGACTGCGACATATTACTGTATTAGGACCACCTTCGACATTTACATAAAAAGCTTTCTTTTAGACATGACAACGCTAGATAAAGATCTATTATCAGTTATTTACTTATATGTCGATTTCTTAGCAATACAAATTGTGTGTTCTGGTTGCCTTATTTGTGCATTGTCGGCTTGCTGTGAGAAAGCCGCATGTGAGAAACTATCATTAATGTGTGGTGTGTGTCGTCGCCTGCGCACGCACACTGTACGCACACTGCAACGATAAAGATATTAATATTCATTATCAAATCGATCCTTAATTTGCTTTGCATCATCGAGACCAGATATCTGAACTATTGAGATAACATGGATATCTACCAATACGATTTATGTTTAGGTCTAACGTGGAAAGTCTAAATCTTACTCATGAGTAAAAACGGATCTAACAACAAGCATAAGTGGCTCGTAGATGGAAGCTTTGTCTCGCGAAGAGTTTTCTCAGCGTGAAATCGCTACTCGTCGTTATGTTTCAAAGTAGTCGGCACTACTTGTTCAACGGAATATGACTTCTGGAAATCCTTAGCAAACCGACGATGACGTTGTGGAGCATGATGAAAATCTACGACACAAGATGGCCGATTCCAAGAGCGCAGGCCTACTGTTTGAAAAGGGTGGCTAATAACGTCGTCTCAGCTACGAAGACCATGGTAGAAGCGTTACATCAACGAAGCGGCACACACTGTTCAACGAGGGATGCATAAAATGATTGCCAGCGGGATTGCGGTCAAGGAAAGTGTCGTAACTGACCCCATGCATGAAGATCTAATAGGCTTAATTTTGCCACTCGCCATGTCAATTGGAGCGTCAATGACTGTTGAATGGTGGCATTCTGCGTAGAGCCGAGCCTTGAGTGTCACCAGACTACTCGTCAGAGAATGTGGCAGTCACGTGGATCACTTGCTCCTGCGTTTCAGCCCGTCAAACACCAAGCAAAGGTCATGCTGTAGGCCTGTTTTCTTGCGAGGAAACTGGTAGGCTTCATGTTTGTGAGTGCTCTATTAACTCGATTCGACTTCATCCTTACAAGTGCTTCAGAGAAGGGTGATTCCATAGTTCGTGACTGCTGGTTTCCGGAAAACAACGGACTGCTTATGCAAGAGGGAGCTCCTTGCCACACCGTCAGTATTGTGAAGCGACGTTTTGATGACATCAGCGCCACTTTGTTGGAAGGACCATCTCCGATGTAAACCATTCAGAACATTAATGCGCTATCATGAAGCATCGGCTGCATAAGATTTACATAAGATGTTTGGGTTGCTAATTACAAAACAAAAACGCAGCGTTGTCATGTCCAAAGGAAAACTTTTTATGTAAATGTCGAAGGTGGTCCTAATAATATGTCGCGGTCAATTTTTGTATTTGATTGTCTAGTGTCTATGTTATTAATCAGTAGATGTCTATGTTGTGGTATATTGTTGGCATACATGCCTATTTAATGTATTGACAAGAGTGAAAGATAATATGACATCAACAAGTAGCTAGGTGTAGAAAACTAAAAAAATATGGGTGGTCCTAATAAAATGTCGCAGACTGTAGTTTGCAAATGCCTAGTGGTCTCACCAATGTAACACTTTGGACAGCGTTCACAAGAAAATTTGTAAATGACATTTGAGGAGAGACCAATAGGCATTCTGTCTTTTCTATGAAAGAAGTTCGCAGTTTTGGTAGTCTTGAAAACAATGACAATTTTGGAATCTTTCAGAATCTTGTTCAACCGATGAACACGATTGCGAATTTCCATTTCTGACTCTTTAATGTATGGCAATTTCCAGTACACAATTTTCATAGATATATCACTATAGCGCCAGGATTTTCAGAGACGCTGTCAGAATTTTCAGAAACGCTTTGATCGTTATTGTTAGACCTATTGCTGTCATTGACAGCTCTGTGTTCGACCTTCCGTTTGACATCCAGAATGAAGTTGACACCGTAACCATTAGTGGGGGTGCTAAGTCGACAATAAGGGCTGAACCGTGCAAATAGAGGGTAGAGGTCCAGATTTTTGCTCAAATACAGATTAAGACATGAGTATTTTATCTTGATATGTATCTCTTTGGACACTTTTATATTTAACGCATAGTCATCAGCCAAAAATTCTTGTTTTACATGGAGAATCCCTATCTAAGATATTAATTGTTTTAGTCCGCCGCAATTCACTGCGGCTACATTTGCAAGCGTCACTATGGTAACAATAATCCGCGAAGTTTAATTTTAGTCAGCTGCAAAATATTTATCTGAAATGACACGTGCTCCAATATAATAAACAAGTTGAATGGTAAAATTGTACTTCAGACTTGACGAAATTGATGATATAAATATAGTTTTGTGAACTTAATATGTCTTAGGAACGACATCAGCTGGTGTAATGCAAGCATACACCCACAGCATCGTTATAATCGATTTTGAACAATTTGCGGTTATTTATGACATCGTGGAGATCGTTTCGGCATTTTTTAGTAAATATAGCATTACGTTACATAATGTATCGAAAACAATTGAAAGTAGGTCGCTCATTCAACTATTTCTACAAAGAGAAATGCATGTAGTGGCGAAAGTACACAAAATCCAGAAAACTCATAAAAGAGGGTATTTTTGCGTTAAATAATTCATGTACGACTCGTAAGTGGAGCGAGCGTACATAATATGTCACGTTTGGAGAGAGATCGATTTTTCCGGCTGACTTTTAGGACAAAATTAATAGGTAATGGCTATTACACTGGCTGAGCTGGAACAATTTTAATCTGGCGGCTGTTACACCGAATTAGCCAGCAAGACTGATTACTTAATAGATAAGCAGGATATGGAAAGTATCTACATTAAATAAAGCACTAAATTAAACTTTGTTACATTAAGAGTTTCCGAATCACGGCAGGGAAATAAGTTTGCTTCACTTAAGAAATCACTAAGTATCTCAGAAAACATCGAAGACGAGGATAAACCAAGCAAGGCTAAGCAAGACAAGCAACGAGTCAAGACACATTCTGATGCAATTTTTTTGTCATATTGAATGATCTGCAGCCATGCTTGTAGCTAGTAAACATGAGGGGTTTTGATAGATATGGAAAAATTTTGTACCGGCTTCAATACCGCGTGTAATAGCCACTGCATAATAAAAAAGTTCACTGAATAAATCAGTCGATACCCAAAGCATTCAAATTATAGATAATTTCGCTTAAAATGTTGGCGCATCCCTTCTTAGTGTCATTCTCTAGATCGCTTCAAACAGCAACACCCAACGGACAAATCTGTCCTGAGAAACATTTTACGCAATAAATACATGTTTTCACCAATTTTGCAAAAATGATTATCACTTTATAGCACACCGAGGAAAACGGGAACTCTGCAGGCGAAAAAGTGGTTCTACGAGTAAAAGTACTTGGTCGGATGGATGCATTTCCGGCTACAGTTTTAGTTGTGGATCTGTATCTGAAAAGGCAGCGCATCGACACCCAAAGGCCTTGTCAATGCTGCCTCAATTCAAACCAAACGTGCCCCACATCTTCTCAGTGTCATTCACTAGATCACTTTAAAAAACAGTAGTCAACGGGCGACTCTGGGCCAAGAAATAATTCTCAAAGTATAAGTACTCCTCGGATAGATGCACCCCCGGGTTCAGTTTCAGTTGCGGATCTGCATCTGAAAATGGCAGTGCAACGACACCGAAAACCTTGTCAATGCTGCCTCAATTCGAACCAAACTGGCATCAGCCAGGCATGGGAAGCACCTCGCGCAATCACCGCACGCCTTCACCAATTCTGTAAAAATTGTATTTTTCCCACAATTCTTTACACTGTCAGTCAAAACGTTGATAGTATTATCTCAACTACAACCAACTCATTATCATTCTGCAGAGCACATCAAAAAGACAACAGCGCAACTCAAGCCTGACATGCACTGCATGCTATCATCACACGTTTTCACCAATTTTACAAAACTATAATTTTTAAGAACAACTTTACATCTACAGCGAATACTTTGCGAATTTGCCTCAATTGAAACCAAACTTACCCCATACATTCAGAATTTTATCTCCAAAGTATCAAAACACAAGCGTTAACCAACAAATCTGGCCGGAGAAAATTTCACGCAATCATCACACATTTTCACCATTTTTACAGAAAATAGTTTTCGATCATATCTTCACGTTGTCAGCCAAAAACTTTGTTAGTAGGCCTACTGCCTCAATCAATACCGGAGTTGCCCAAAACCTCAGTATCATTATCCGTAGCGTTTCAAAACACAAGAGCAAAGGATAACTCTAGCTTGAGAACCACTTCTCCGAGATAAAGTACTTGGTCAAGTAGAATGTAGATCTATGCTCACAGCATCATTTCAATTGTGGATCTGCATCTGAAAATGGCAGTCACAGCGGTGGCCAAAACTTTGACGATCCTGCCTCAATCACAACTAAGCTTACCCACACAACTCCCTGACTAATAGGCGACATGTAGCACTTGAATTCTGAGATTTCGAATTGAAATGAGCAATGAAAAAGATGATCAAGAGGTTTGGATCAGGTGAGTATCCACAGATTCATGTGAATATACATGTAAATTGATATGTAGTGACAACTCTCATAGAAGTCTTCCTTTGTAGAGATATCCGCAGTTTAAATATTTGAGTGAATACAGATGAAATTGTGTGGGATGACCGTCATGAGCAGAGCTATCGATTCGGATTTTGTAGATATGATGGATTGATGTATGTTTCTTGCATTTCCCATAACTTTTTCTATGTTTGATCACACTAATCAATGCCCGAGGCCTAGATTCACAAGCACGAGTAAGCCCGCCGCGGTCTAGATTCATGCGACCGAGCACGCACAAGTACACCCGCTCGAGGTCAGAATTCACATGACTGATCGCATCCGATGTCTAAATTCATACACCGGAGCACACTGAAGGTATACATTTGTGCGTCTGAACACGCTCGATGTCTGAAATCAGGTGCCCAAGGCAAGAATTTAGACAACCGGAGTAGAGTGCGTGAGTGCAAGAATTCAGACTACGGGTGTCTTCGAGCGTCCAATTTTCGTCATCGGTCGGGCTCCGGTATATGAATGTAGATAACGGGCGTGCTCCTAAGAATGATCATGAGAAGGTGTGGACCTACTTTGGTTGCAAGTGCAGCAGAATCATTTATGTTTTGCCGACGTTGTGAAGTCATGTTGCGAAGAAAATGACGTGAAATTCGAGAGATGATGGAAAATTAAGATGATTGCATAAGTTGTTTCTCAGGTCCTTGCTGTCCGTTGCTTGTTGCATTGTAGCACCCTATCGAGTATTATCATGACAAGGTGTGGACAGACTTTGGTTGCAACTGAGCCAGAATCATCAAGGTTTTCTTGACGATGTGAAGTCATGTTGCGAGGAAAATGACGTGAAATTCGAGAGATCATGGAAAATTAAGATGATTGCATGAGTTGTTTCTCAGGTCCTTGCTGTCCGTTGCTTGTTGCATTGTAGCACCCTATCGAGTATTATCATGAGAAGGTATGAACAGACTTTGGTTGCAACTGAGACAGAATCATCAAGGTTTTTCTTGACAATGTGAAATCATGTTTCGAAGAAAATGACGTGAAATTCGAGAGATGATGGAAAATTAAGATGATTGCATGAGTTGTTTCTCAGGTCCTTGCTGTCTGTTACTTGTTGCATTGTAGCAACCTATCGAGTATTATCATGAGAAGGTATGAACAGACTTTGGTTGCAACTGAGACAGAATCATCAAGGTTTTTATGACAATGTGAAATCATGTTGCGAAGAAAATGACGTGAAATTCGAGAGATGATGGAAAATTAAGATGATTGCATGAGTTATTTCTCAGGTCCTTGCTGTCCGTTGCTTGTTGCATTGTAGCACCCTATCGAGTATTATCATGAGAAGGTATGAACAGACTTTGGTTGCAACTGAGACAGAATCATCAAGGTTTTTCTTGACAATGTGAAATCATGTTTCGAAGAAAATGACGTGAAATTCGAGAGATGATGGAAAATTAAGATGATTGCATGAGTTGTTTCTCAGGTCCTTGCTGTCTGTTACTTGTTGCATTGCAGCACCCTATCGAGTATTATCATGAGAAGGTATGAACAGACTTTGGTTGCAACTGAGCCAGAATGATCAAGGTTTTTCTTGACAATGTGAAATCATGTTTCGAAGAAAATGACGTGAAATTCGAGAGATGATGGAAAATTAAGATGATTGCATGAGTTGTTTCTCAAGTCCTTGCTGTCCGTTGCTTGTTGCATTGTAGCACCCTATCGAGTATTATCATGAAAAGGTATGAACAGACTTTGGTTGCAACTGAGCCAGAATCATCAAGGTTTTTCTTGACAATGTGAAATCATGTTGCGAAGAAAATGACGTGAAATTCGAGAGATGATGGAAAATTAAGATGATTGCATGAGTTGTTTCTCAGGTCCTTGCTGTCCGTTGCTTGTTGCATTGTAGCACCTTATCGAGTATTATCATGAGTAGGTGTGGACAGACTTTGGTTGCAATTCAGTTAGGGTAACAAATGTCTTGCTGACGTCATGAAGCTGTGTTGCGAAGATAATGTGTAAAAGTTTAAAAATTGGTTCGATGATTGCATGACACAAACATTGACACAAAACATGATTGCATGATTGCATGAATTGTTTTTCTTGTCAGAGTCACCGGTTAGTTGCCGTTTCGAGAATCGTCATGTGAAAGTGTGGGCAGACTTTGGTTGCAACTGAGCCAGAATCATCAAGGTTTTTCTTGACAATGTGAAATCATGTTTCGAAGAAAATGACGTGAAATTCGAGAGATGATGGAAAATTAAGATGATTGCATGAGTTGTTTCTCAGGTCCTTGCTGTCCGTTGCTTGTTGCATTGTAGCACCTTATCGAGTATTATCATGAGTAGGTGTGGACAGACTTTGGTTGCAATTCAGTTAGGGTAACAAATGTCTTGCTGACGTCATGAAGCTGTGTTGCGAAGATAATGTGTAAAAGTTTAAAAATTGGTTCGATGATTGCATGACACAAACATTGACACAAAACATTCCATGATTGCATGAATTGTTTTTCTTGTCAGAGTCACCGGTTAGTTGCCGTTTCGAGAATCGTCATGTGAAAGTGTGGGCAGACTTTGGTTGCAACTGAGCCAGAATCATCAAGGTTTTTCTTGACAATGTGAAATCATGTTTCGAAGAAAATGACGTGAAATTCGAGAGATGATGGAAAATTAAGATGATTGCATGAGTTGTTTCTCAGGTCCTTGCTGTCCGTTGCTTGTTGCATTGTAGCACCTTATCGAGTATTATCATGAGTAGGTGTGGACAGACTTTGGTTGCAATTCAGTTAGGGTAACAAATGTCTTGCTGACGTCATGAAGCTGTGTTGCGAAGATAATGTGTAAAAGTTTAAAAATTGGTTCGATGATTGCATGACACAAACATTGACACAAAACATTCCATGATTGCATGAATTGTTTTTCTTGTCAGAGTCACCGGTTAGTTGCCGTTTCGAGAATCGTCATGTGAAAGTGTGGGCAGACTTTGGTTGCAACTGAGCCAGAATCATCAAGGTTTTTCTTGACAATGTGAAATCATGTTTCGAAGAAAATGACGTGAAATTCGAGAGATGATGGAAAATTAAGATGATTGCATGAGTTGTTTCTCAGGTCCTTGCTGTCCGTTGCTTGTTGCATTGTAGCACCTTATCGAGTATTATCATGAGTAGGTGTGGACAGACTTTGGTTGCAATTCAGTTAGGGTAACAAATGTCTTGCTGACGTCATGAAGCTGTGTTGCGAAGATAATGTGTAAAAGTTTAAAAATTGGTTCGATGATTGCATGACACAAACATTGACACAAAACATTCCATGATTGCATGAATTGTTTTTCTTGTCAGAGTCACCGGTTAGTTGCCGTTTCGAGAATCGTCATGTGAAAGTGTGGGCAGACTTTGGTTGCAACTGAGCCAGAATCATCAAGGTTTTCTTGACAATGTGAAATCATGTTGCGAAGAAAATGACGTGAAATTCGAGAGATGATGGAAAATTAAGATGATTGCATGAGTTGTTTCTCAGGTCCTTGCTGTCCGTTGCTTGTTGCATTGTAGCACCTTATCGAGTATTATCATGAGTATGTGTGGACAGACTTTGGTTGCAATTCAGTTAGGGTAACAAATGTCTTGCTGACGTCATGAAGCTGTGTTGCGAAGATAATGTGTAAAAGTTTAAAAATTGGTTCGATGATTGCATGACACAAACATTGACACAAAACATGATTGCATGATTGCATGAATTGTTTTTCTTTTCAGAGTCACCGGTTAGTTGCCGTTTCGAGAATCGTCATGTGAAAGTGTGGGCAGACTTTGGTTGCAACTGAGCCAGAATCATCAAGGTTTTTCTTGACAATGTGAAATCATGTTTCGAAGAAAATGACGTGAAATTCGAGAGATGATGGAAAATTAAGATGATTGCATGAGTTGTTTCTCAGGTCCTTGCTGTCCGTTGCTTGTTGCATTGTAGCACCTTATCGAGTATTATCATGAGTAGGTGTGGACAGACTTTGGTTGCAATTCAGTTAGGGTAACAAATGTCTTGCTGACGTCATGAAGCTGTGTTGCGAAGATAATGTGTAAAAGTTTAAAAATTGGTTCGATGATTGCATGACACAAACATTGACACAAAACATTCCATGATTGCATGAATTGTTTTTCTTGTCAGAGTCACCGGTTAGTTGCCGTTTCGAGAATCGTCATGTGAAAGTGTGGGCAGGCTTTGCTTGCAATTGAGCCAGAATCACTCATGTTTTTCTTGACGGTTTAAAGGTGTTGTGTATGTTTTTTGTCAACGATGAGGCATGCTGAAGACTGAATTGATAGTGTATTATTCAAACAAACGGATTAAAATACTTTTTTGCTAACTCTACTGTGCAAGCTCGTGTATAACACGGTATGAAACTCATTTTTGGAGAGTACGGTTTTAGAAGGTGGCTTTGGGAAAATGTACTATGAAAGATTGCACAACTATGTAGAAAACCTAGTTTTCAGGGAGCACTATTCTGAATGAAGTCCTCTTGGCATCTTCCAAACATTTTTGCTCTTTTCCTGATGTCATTTTTTATAGGTTCCAGTGCCATGTTGGTGCTCCTTTTTGGTAGAATTACATCACAAGACCAAAACTTATTTTGATTATTTTCAACAATTTGAATTTCGGAAATACAATGGGAAATTAAATGGGACCCACTACGTAGAGGAGGAAGTATAAAAAAATTATACTTCCTCCCCTACGTAGTGGGTCGCATTTAACAAAAACGGGTGGTCGTATCTGACCTCACTACAGAATGCATATCATGCAGCAGAAAAAGTCCGCAAAGATGCGAAGGAGTTGTGGCAGGCAGTGTGTCTGAAAACGGCAGATTTTCAATCAGTAGGCCATGCTTTCAAACTTGCGAAGGATCTGTAGGGCAGAATATTACATGGAATTCAACGAAACGAGAAGTAAATATGAGTGAGATGCCATAGAACGTTGGTGCAGCTCTACAGAATTTTCGGCAATGAAGAATGTGAGTTGTGACTACCTTTGTTTTTGAAAATTTGAAATTCGATTAAATTGGTCATCTTGTGTAGGCCCTATAGGACAAAGCACTGCATGGATTTTGATGAAAATTGACTCAAATGTGAGTGAGATGCCATAGAACGTTGGTGTAGCTCTACGGAATTGTCTGCATCGAGGAACAGCAGTTGTGACTAGCTGTGTTTTTGAAAATTTGAAAATCAGTTACGTAGGCTGTTATTTTTAGCTTATAAATTCTCTGTAGGAGAGGGAACTGTTTGGATTTTGATGAAACTTAATGTGAAGGTGATAGAGGTACCGTGGAGCATTGGTGTAGCTCTACAGAATTTTCGGCACTGAAGAATGTGAGTTGTGACTACCTTTGTTTTTGAAAATTTGAAATTCGATTAAAGTGGTCATCTTGTGTAGGCCCTATAGGACAAAGCACTGCATGGATTTTGATGAAAATTGACTCAAATGTGAGTGAGATGCCATAGAACGTTGGTGTAGCTCTACGGAATTGTCTGCATCGAGGAACAGTAGTTGTGACTAGCTGTGTTTTTGAAAATTTGAAAATCAGTTGCGTAGGCTGTTATTTTTAGCTTATAAATTCTCTGTAGGACAGGGCACTGTTTGGATTTTGATGAAACTTAATGTGAAGGTGATAGAGGTACCGTGGAGCATTGGTGTAGCTCTACAGAATTTTCGGCACTGAAGAATGTGAGTTGTGACTACCTTTGTTTTCGAAAATTTGAAATTCGATTAAAGTGGTCATCTTGTGTAGGCCCTATAGGACAAAGCACTGCATGGATTTTGATGAAAATTGACTCAAATGTGAGTGAGATGCCATAGAACGTTTGTGTAGCTCTACAGAATTATCAGCAATGTAGAATGGGAGTGGTGACTGTTTGACTGAGAGTTTGAAATTCAACATTCTGGTCGGTCATCTTGTGTAGGCCCTATGGGACATTGCGGAGCAGAATTTGTTAAAATAGGATTGATGCTGAGTACTGTGCTGTCGAGCATGTTTGTAATTCTACTTAATTTTCTGCAGTGAGGAAGGGAAGTTGTGGGTAGCTGTGTTTTTAAAAATTGGAGATTCAATACCCTATTGGACAGGGTTTTCTATGACTTTCTATTAAACATGATGGGATGATCGGGGGTTCTTGTTATAGTCCGGCAGCCAGAACGAGTTTCTGTAGGGAACGAGGCCGAAAATGAGACTTTCACAGAATGATGTACACCCTATGCTTGCTACGAATTCGCGCGTCTGCCGAGTTCTAGTGGTTCCTGTTCTTGTCAGACAGGATCAAAGAAAAACACATGTAAATCCAATGGGACGCAGATTGCAGTTTTTGGCTAAAATGAAATTTTCTATGTTTTCTCTGATTAAACGAAAAGTACTAAGCCCAGAGTCATCACTTTTGACATGGAATGTCTTTAGGTCATTTCCTTTCATGTTCATGTACTCCTGTCTATAAAGCTAGACACATTTCGACTACAAATTTAGAGAGTATTTGAGAACCTATTTTGCTAGCTGTTGTCAATGTATATATGTAAAAGTCAATATCTCAAGGTCTTCTAATATTGAAATGATTTCATGACATGACTTTGAATGACGAAATTCTTCCATACCTCATTACACGAAAGAAATTGAAACCCTCAAATCAACCCACTATAATTTTGTTGTTATCGGACGTTTCTTCGTCACAGCATTGCCACTTTTCAAAGGAAGAAATTTTCAAAAGATAGCTTGCAAATGTGCCCTTCTTACAAATAGTTTACTACTGACAATATAATTGAAAATCAAAAGCCATTTTTCTATTTTCAAGTTATATTTGCAGTAATTTCTCCGATATTTTAAGTTTCCATAACTTTCTCGACGATCATTCACATCTTCTGATAAAAATTTTCACATTTCTATCAGTGAATTTCCATATTTTCACTTTTCGACCATTGCTGATACTTCTTTGTGAAACGCAATTCCTCTGCAGACTGCTTAATAATACTGATTAGGCAGTCGAAATTAACAGCGTTTCACAAAACCATATATTAAGCAGTGTGGGACTTATATAAATCACTGCTTAATATATGGTTTTGTGAAGCGCTGCGAATTTCGACTGTTTAAATCACTGCTTTAAATTTATTTTATGAAACGCAAAACATTTTCTACACTGATATAGAGCACTAATTTATTTAATGAAACGAGCCCCAGGTAATGCTGATTGCCTCAAATCAAAAAAGATGAAATTATCAACAGCAAATAAAGCACTTGAAAATTGAGATTTTGTTATGTTAGTCGTTTGTCGCCTAGAAATCTGTTTAGTTCTTTTCAGAAACCACTAAATTTCTCAAAAAATTAGAAAGTGAAGCAAAACTATGTAAGGCGATGAAAGACAAAGAGGCGAGCCTAGTCACTTTCTAATACAAAGACCTTTTTCTTGTTACATGGGGTGATTCTGTTATCTGATATAGCTGAGAAATACGATGCGTGATAATATAGATAGAAGAATATTGTAATGGATGAGCCGGTGTAATAGCCAGGAGACCAAACTTGTGCCGGTTCAGGCGATGTCATAGCCATTGCCATAGATTTTTGCCATTACTATTTTCAGCCGGTAAATTTTTAAATACTTGTGTACTGCGTAACTATGACGAAACATCTACTCTTGCTTCCGCATTTAAACACTAGAATTATTTTTATTCATTAAAGTCTGTGCGAAATCCAATTGGTGTAATGTATTTCAGGGAGAAGTAAATGCAGAAATTCAGAAAGAGATACATATCAGGAATTGTTCACAGGATGAAAATTAAGATATAGGCAAAAATCTGGCCCTCTACCCTCAATTTGCACGGTTTTAGAGTTATCACCCCCACTACATTGCGAATGAACAAACTGATAATGAAATCACAGGATTTCTTGTAGAGAACGTCAGTGCTGCAGATCCGTTTAGCACGATTGAAAAGACACTTCATGGCAGCTTGTTTATATTTCTTCGGAGTATAAGCACATGAAGGAATATAAACTCCACAATTAGAAGGTTTATAATGCCACGAAATATCGAACACAGAATTGTCATCATGAATAATCTCAGTATCAAGGAAAGCAATAGAACCATCAGATTCAATTTCGATAGTGAATTTTATCTCATTGCTCTTATTATTCAGGAAATTTAAAAATGAATGCGCAGAATCAGTACTCATAAAAATGGCAAAAATGTCGTCCACATGTCTCTTGTAGAAAAGAGGCTTCTGTCCAGCATATGCACAAAATTTTCTTTCAATTTATCCATCGCAAAAGCAGCCATGGTTGGTCCAAGGGGAGATCCCATGGCCATGCCTTCTTGCTGAATGTACAACTCACTATCAAACGAGAATAAAACATTTTTGCAAGCTAAAGTAAGCAATTGTGTTCATTTCGACAGGAAGAAGATTGTGATTTATAGACGAAATTATGTGCTCAATAGTGGAGCTGACGGGGATGTTAGAAAAGAGACTAATCGCGTCAAAGCTAACGAAACAGCTGTTTTTAGGACAATTTCTTTTGAAATTATTCAGCGAGTTAACGAATTCAAAGGTGTCTTTGAGGGTAAACTCCTTAGGTATATGAGGCTTGAGAATCGAATCCAGCCATTTCGAAAGATTGTATTTCGCAGAGTTTCTCATACTAAGAATAGGCCGGTAATCGGGATCACTTTCATTTTTGTGGATTTTCGGTAATCCATACATGGATGCAGGTTGGCTACCAACCGCGCGAATTTTCTGGTATATGTTATCTGATATCTCTGCATCATTCTTCATTTTCAGGAGTTGTCTGTTGAGACGATCCTCCTCTAAAATGAAAGGATGCTTATCGGAGCTCTGTGAAGCTTCATATTTGCGAAATTTCGTTTTGTCTTCAACAATTCGAGACATTTTTCTGAGATAGTTGGACTTGTCATCAACGACTATGTTGCTGCCTTTGTCAGCCTTGGATATGTAGAGATCAGTATTTTTAGAAAGGTTGATTAAAGATTTTATTTTGCCAAGCCATTGACGCTTCAAATTACAATTTTTGCTGTAATAAGAACGAAAAATACCACGAATTTTTGCGATGGCATCGCCTACATCAGAGATAGCACTGCTTTTTCTGAGCTGATAAAGGACTGATTCAGCTTCAGCCTTTTCAAGATTAATGTTGACTTTGGACGGCCAACACATACTGAAACCAAGACTTAAGATCTCAGTTTCTTCCTGACTAAGAGAATGGGACGAATGACAAGTCAGCATGAACTGCCTCAACAGCCTGCTCGCTGTATCGTCCGAGTCCAGTGTGCACAGAACCACAAAAATCTGTAATATGGTGAAAGACTGTGTGGACCTTTGGACTGATCAAAATACCGAGAGAGAGGTAACTTTTCTCAAAGTCACGGATAATCATTTGGAAATCTGGATCGAGATCATGGCCGTAGCAGGCGTCCACAACTTTACGAAATTTTTCAAAGGCCTCGACATATTTCAAGCCTTGCAACGGGCACATGGATCATAGAGCATCGATTTTGGATAGCAACTTCTTGCACGAGTT
This sequence comes from Prostheceraeus crozeri, assembly GCA_907163375.1. NCBI lineage: Eukaryota > Metazoa > Platyhelminthes > Polycladida > Euryleptidae > Prostheceraeus > Prostheceraeus crozeri. The sequence goes on from CAJQUW010000040.1 coordinate 70,868, forward strand.
TCAGTTGAACAAGCCTCCATGTATGGCTTCTCGGTCAACAAAGCATGTGCGTGGCCAAGTCATGGCTTCTGGCCACTCTTTTTCTAATTCTTTAAACATTTTGTTGAAAGGTCCTATGAGAAGGTGTAACTCAGGAGGAGGAGGAAGATCAATCACTCGTTCTGATGATTCGCCTCTCAGAATTGGACAATGTATAACATTCCCGAAATGTTTTGCTTTGGACTTGTCCTGATCAGTCTCGTCATACCATCGCCAGAAAGCATCATTCAAGCTTCCAAGCGTTCGAAGATTGCCCTTAAATCTCAGAAAAGATTTGCTTGAGTCACACCAAGTGCACGGGTGTGAAGAGCCGTGAGACATCAGACCGAGTAAGAGATTTGCTAATTTCAAATCTGTAGCAATAACCTTCGATGTCAATGAGGAAACGGAGTCTGGACCTACCAAGCGAATCAGATACCAAATCTTTAGAAGATTCGAGTAATTTTCTTGAATGTTTGGGATAATACCTATAAGGAAAATGCCTTTAACGCTGTTTTCTCTCCTAGAGGCATTCGAGCAAACAGATAGACAAATCTTAAAAAACCACCTCCACCATCAGCTCCTAATTTGAAAAGTAACCCCGCTGCCGATTCATAATGACGGTGCTCGATAATTTCTCGAATCAAGCCATCCAAATTGGTGCAACGCACAAACGGTCTGTCAACATGCTTGCACTCATCAGCAGTCTTGCCAAAAAAGCTTTCACATGAAACTGCAAAGAACGAATCAAGCGAGTGATTTAACTCAATCAGTTTGCTTTTAGCATTTGATTCAACACTCTTCCTAATACCTGAAGTAGATCGAATGACACCAGCTAGCTTCAGTGTTGCATTGGAACTCAAATTCAGATCGGACTGAATATTCGAAAGATCATTTACATCTAGTCTACGGAGTGGAGATCTCAACGTGGGCGTTGGAGAAACTTCAATTTTCAAGGGTTGACCTACAAGTGTTGAAAGACTTACTGAATTTGTGGGAGACTGCATTGCTTTTGACTTCAGCACAGAGGCTGCAAGCTGCTCAGACGTTTTGCCTTTAGACGACAGTTGCTTCAGATTATCAAATCTAGTGGTCTTGGAGCACTGATGAGGAAGGCCTTTCCCTAAATGTGTAAGACACTTGCCACAAATCTTCAATGTTGAATTCGGATATGGTTCAGCCGATGGTCTTCCCACCTTCGACTCAGTCCATCCCTTCATACCTGCGGTCTTACACAGAAGACATGAGCACTCAGAATTTGATCGTGTTGGCATAGGTGGAGGTAATTCCGCAAGCTTCGAATGGTCAAACAGACTTATTGAACGGGTGAATATGTCCTTGTCGTATTCACCAACTACCAACCTACATGTGTTGCATAATGCTTTTGGAAGACGTACATCAGATGGGTCGTACCCATGGAGAAAGTATTTCTTGATAGTGCGTTGCATATTTGAAGTTATGAGGCGCATGGTTTCGGTGTTACCGAAACAAAGGAGACATACTTCAAGCCGGCTGCTTTCATGAGATCGACGTTCACGGGGCATGATAGCGCGCGCACGAAGAAATGATCATTCAGCAAGTTATCTGCGATGCCGTTCCCAATCATCGAATCAATAATGAAAATCCGCGGACGCACGCACCTTAATGCATGCATCGAGTTCTGTATGCAATCCTGCCGCAAAGAGATCAATCAATCTTCTATCCAAGAACTGATCGGCAACTGCTGTTTTCATTAGTCATAATCTGCTATTTGATTCTACGTTTTACGTATTCATTTACTTTTTGTTGTTACAGCAACAGGCACGCACACAGGCAGTGCAGCTACATGTATACATACATTCTTGGTTGATGGTGTCTAAGTGTCATGATTAATAATGTGGAGCCTACATGTACACAATCGGCAATATGATAGGACGTCAACATAAGGAAATAGGATAAAGAAAACGACTGTGCCTGTATTGTTAGCCGCCGAAGAAACTGTGTCTATTTTCATATACATGTACATGGAGATGTATATCATCAACATATTGATGAAATTGGGCATCATATCATCATTTAAACAAGCGTTGCGAAAAGGCAAGCCGCAATCAATTTCATTATCTAAGCGAATGTAAACTTCAAAATATTATATTCAGTCAGCCAAGATCAATTGCAATTTGCTTTTTTTGCAACGTTTCTTTAAATACGAGTAATATAAATTCGCATGTCTAAGTACATTTACATGTGCATTTATGTATTTGTACGTGTATGCAATGAATAACTGGAAGTCAATACACTTTAGGAAAGTAAGTATTCCTCCTATCAATATTAGCCTACATTAAGTTATCAATACCACATGTGTACACCGGTACATGTAAATATTTGCTAAGACAAAGGTTAAATATACATTCAGCCATGTGATAAGAAAATTACGTATACTGGGTGTTTATACCATTGCATACAACTGCAAAATTTACTTATAGGCCTTAGAGAATAAATATCACAAATTCACCATTAGTGGATTTATAGAACAATGAAATAAAACATGCATGTTCGGATAGCGACTTTTAGTGATTTTTACATCACATAACTACATTATAGTTCAATACTCGTCACATACTACTATTAAAAAAGCGTAATGATTGTTTCTGCTGTCTGAATTTATTTTTGTGTATCCACTGCATAATGCGGACTATACAAATGGTCTCTAATTGCCAAATACGTAGACAGATTATCATTTCCTGTTAACATAGGTATCAAAATATAGTATTTTGGCAGCCATTTTGAATTTTGCTCTCTGTACAAAAAGGACATTGAGATTCGATTCTTTAACTTACATATTCGAATTCCTCATGATCTCAGCTCTCGATTGGTGTATAACATGTAGATGGACAATTTTTTTTAATCCTAATCGTGTTTCCGCCCTACTGTGGGCTTATAATATACGTCCGTTGAAATTTCATCATCAGTATTCTTTATTAAAACGTGTAGAAAGGGTAATTCAGTTTTGCTCACCTCCATTGTAAATTTGATATTCTCATCAAGTTCATTCAAAATTGTGTTAAACTTTTTTAATTTGTCGTCGTTCCAATTCCATATAATAAAGTAGTCATCGAGAAAACGTTTCCAGTTAATAAATATGTCTGTAGCAACCTGTGTACCCCATAGCTGGTAATGACATCCTTTAATTTAATTTCCAAAAAATCCGAGCGTGAGGGTAGTGTAAATAGGGGCCACCGTAGTTCCCATGGCTGTGCCTTTGATTTGCTGGTAATGCTTTTCTCCAAATGCAAATGTATTGTTGGATAATATAAGTTGCAAACTGTTAAGGATGAATTCATGCGAAAACCGTTGATCGATCAAATTTGGATACTTCTGAAGCCAGGAATTTATGGCAGTGATTCCTAAATTGTAGGGGATATTAGTGTATAGGCCTATTACATCAAAGCTGGATAAAGTTGAATTTTGGTTGACTGTAGAAGGCAATTGACACCAAAAATCTAAATCGTCTCGAATAAAACTTTCAACTTTTTTTGCAATACGGTTTCAAGATAAAATCAATGAAGTCACTTAACCTTTGTGTTGATGACTTTGAACCTCCAACAATTGGTCGAAATTTGAGGTCAGAGGGAGAAGGACAAATGATGTATTCCGCATTCTGCTTCATCACTGCAGTTTCTATCTGTTGAGACTTGTGAATTTTAGGCAAGCCGTAAAATTGACTTTCTTCATATTCAAAATTTGTAAGATACGATATCTCGGCTTTTGTGAGATTTGTTTCAGTAGATGCACAAAGAAGGTTTTGAAGTTTTGTCATAGTAGAGTTATCGGCGTTGTCTTGTATAATTTTGTAAAATGATTCATCACTGAGCATATGTAAAATTGTGTTTTCATAATAATGTTTATCCATTATAACCACTGCACCTCCTTTATCTGCTTCTTTTGTGATGATGTCCGTGTCACATGATAGGTTGTGAATTGCATTCAACTCAGATTGATCAATATTAGGGACTTTAGAATTAATGTTACTAGATAAGTCAATGGATTCCAAAGTTTCACACAATTTGTCTAATGTTTGATTTCTACCTTTTGTAGGTATAAAAGTAGATTTATTTTTTCTTATGCTGAAATTTTCGTGAATATTCTGGTTGTCATTGCTGTGATAAAATTCCATCAAACGAAGTCGCCTTGTATAACTTTGAATGTCAGTCTTTAATTCGAGAACATTGCATTTTGAGGTAGGAGTAAGACCTTTCATCAGCAATTTCACCTCAGGCTGTTGAAGAGTTCTTTTTGACAAATTCAAGACTTTTGGATCTACCATGACAGGTGTCTGTGTCACTGTGTTCCTTTTTTCGGTACGTTTTCCAACTGGCATGATCTAAAGAAGGCTTGGTTTGACTTTGATAATTAATTTGTGCCGGACGATCATTTTTAGGCCTATGTGATTCATGATTGATATGTCTTTCATTGTGATAAACTGCATCTTGTGCATTTCTTGTTGGTTCGTACTGTTGATTTCTTCTCTGTTGATATTGATTTTGTTTATTATTGAAATGGACTTCCCGATGATGTCTTGATGCTTGGTATCTTGTATTTTGACGATTGAATGAATCGAATTTCACAGCTGCCGCGTATGAATTGAATTTATTTGGATGCCGAAGATTTGTTCTCTCTGAATTTGGACGATTTCTTTTTATAAATGTAATTGATTTGACTGGTTTTGAGAAGTCTGATCCATATATATATATATATATATATATATATATATATATATATATATATATAGAAATAATAAAAATAAAGAGAAGAGAGACTTTAGTAACTTTTGCATTCCTTATCACAACGGTATTTGTCCAATTATGCATTTCGTCTACCTTGTCACTTTTTCTTGTAACTTTTGATTATCATTTTCATTCAATAAACGCTTGCTGTCATTATTAAGATGTTTTCAAATACAAATTGAATCCAAGAAGGGGCTGCAATTGGGTGCAATTCATTTTATGAATGTACATGTGCGATATTGGTGCGACAACGACGATATGCTTCGAATTTTTAAGCAGTCGCTGAATGATGATCGCTATTGATCAATCTGCAGCCTATGGTACAGTCCAGTGCATGCAGATGGCCTAGTGCACCAGATATTGAAATACATGTGCATGCACACATCAACATATTTGAGATTATATTTAATGAACGACAAGTACACTGTAAATCGCTCAATACCAATCACATACGAAGGATGCATACCAAAAATTTTTTTTTATATATTTCTGTATGATCTTGGTATATATTTGTATGCTTTTCGCAGGTTATTTCAAGTGTGGTATGCTTTACATACTAAAGCCATACCAGCACAATGTTAAAAGAAAGCATCAATCATGTCCAAAGTATGTTGATTTAAGGCTTTTTGTCAATAAAGATCACACTAATGCTACTACTGCTTTGTAAGTAGTGAGATAATGACATTTTATAGTCAAACTAACAATACTGAATTCGATTTTAATACATGTAAGTCCGAGGCATTTCATAAATAATCAATAAGTATTTGACCATCAACAATTATGCATTATGTAATTTTGGAACTAAGCATATTATCAATCCAAAATAAAGACACATTATAATTCATGAACGCAAAAATAGTTATGTTTGAGATATATAAGTCAACATGGTTGCTGAAAAGTTATCGTTTTATTGAAATGATGTTTATCAATTTAGCTCAAGGAAATGAGCTAATTATGAGTCTAGTGAATGCTATAAGACAAGTTGCAAAGATGACATGCGGCTTTAATTCCACAACAAATCTAATCTAGTTAAATACCACACTTTCACAAAGAAATATTCACGGCTGGTATTACTGGAAAAAGTTATTTGTAAGTAGTATGTAGTATAACATATTTTTTGCCATGTGACATAAAGCTATTCATACGAAAGACATACGAAACATATACCAATTTGCATCGGGTCTCGTATATAAAACATACCAAGAATTCGTATTTCAACGTAAAACAGCCAATCACAGTTAGCATAGTTCGTATCGTTTACATACCAATCACATACGAAAGTAAATGGCCATTCGTATAAAAACATACCAGATTTCTTTATATATACCAGAATCTCGTATCAAATGTTGGTTTCAAATTGTATGTAAACTTGGTATGTGTTTGTATGTAATTTTCGTATCCAGCGATTTACAGTGTACCGTGCCTTTTGAATTAAATTTCCATCTGATAATTGATAATGTACCATGTTTTTGAGCCAGACCAAGTTGAGGCCGAAATGGTGAGAGATTTTTGTGAGCAAGATATAAAAGTACGCAAAGGTTGAAAATTTAGATGAAGATGGAAGGTGCTGATGAAATCGACATTGTCGAGAATTGAGAAACTTATACTACGGCTATCTTTCATTCCAAAACGCAAGATATCATTCTCATACGATGATGAAAGTCATCCCAGCAGCCTGATTAAAGTAGTCCTAAGGAGGACTGATGGCGTTCTCCAATCCGCAAGTGTACAAACGCAATACTACTGTAACCATTGGATTAATCAGTTCTTAAAAGAACTCAGTGGAGCTTTCTCGTGGCAGTGAATTAAAATTGATCAGCTTTGGCCCAATATCTGGTAAAATGGAAATCTTAAGACTTGTAATACTACTCATTCTTGCTGTTAATATACTAATACCATAGATTCCAAACACTGCCGTATACATGTTCAAAACAGACTTCTAATATACTGTACCGACTACAGATGCTGGTAGTGGAAATAGAATAGGACAATGGTCACCATAGGTTAAAGAAATTAAAAATGGATATTATAGAACAACAGGAAACCGATGGATAAACATTGGAGAAGTGGAGGTAAAACATGGAAATACAACGATGCTACTACACCGATTACAAGTGAACTAATGCTACACTATATCTGACACTACACAAAGTGGATAATGGTAAGAATGGATAAGTGGAAAGTGGATAATGTAAACAATAGAGCTACAATGACACTCTACTACACCGAAAGCAATGAAACTATACACACTATACCTAAGAATACTCATGGAAAATACTATTTCTTCACTTGAATTTATTATCGCCAGTTTCTTAATCCGTCTATAGTACTTCATGTAATCCCACATTTCTTCATTTGTTCTTCATTTGAAATACATCGGACACTACTTCAGCTACCGATTAAGGGATATAAAACATAATACTGCAGTCCGTCAGTCATCAGTCATGCATGTTAAATACATAAATGCACACGCTCACTGTAAATTCTAAGGTGTATAAAAGGCTAAAAAGTATGTGCGAAAATCTATTTTCGCTGGTTTTCTCACATAATAGAAGGCACTACCCTCAAATATGTGCGAAAATGTCATTTTTTATTCATTGTCATCCCATTGTAGACGTATTGAAAAAATATATCAGCTGGGTACATAAATGTGATTAAAGATAATTTAATGGATATTTTGCTTTATAACAGAAATTATCTCGTATAATCTTATCACATGGTATATTTGTTTATATATTAAATCATTTCACTGATGTTTGAAAAGCATAACACTTTCAAGGGAGGATCAAAGCTTATAATGGTTGGCTGTCCTGTATGTCATACAGAATTGCGGAATGCACAACGGTGCGCCTGAATCAAGTTTTGGATTAAAAAAATATACCATGAGCGAAACCAATTTTTTCACGATCTATGACCTCTTGGGACAAAATAATCGCAAAAATAAAAATATTCCAATGTACAGATTTTTTACAAATGAGCTTTTTCAAAATGGCCGCCCTTTTTGCTATAAAATCGTCAAGTTGTACATTAGAATGACTTTTCTGCCTTGTTAACTCACTCCAACTGCTCAAATATCTCAAAAAATATTATCCAGCAAATGGCATAGCGTTTAGCTCGTAGCAGAATATCTATTTTTCATTCATAAGTAGTATATTATCGACATGATACTATTTTCATAAAAAAGAAAATATATTTTTTATTTTTTAATGAAACAAAAAGTCATTCAGTTATTAGCGTTCCATAAAGGCATTAGATCACATGTTGTCATTGAATTGATGGATTTAAAAGGAACACCATGTCTTCAGCTAGCAATTATCAACTTAAATTTGACTGCAGGAACATTTATGAAAATAATTATAGCAGTATTTATCTCAAATGTAACTTAACTTCATACATGACTGTGACGGCGGTTTTTTGATATTCACCCTTGAAACAGTCGTTAATCAACTAATAAGGATATCTTGTTTGAATCATCAAATATTTCTGTGCATTATCACTGTGTTACACGTCATTCACAATCAAAAATATCTGGCATGAAGACACAGGTTTGCAATGTTTTTCCTATATCATGGTCAGTATTTGACTAGCACCATCATGTGATAGTTCGCTTACTATGTCTCATACTTGCATTCAGGCATGATTTGAATTTGAACTATGTGGCAGTGATATCTAACGAATTTAAAATTAGTCTCACATTAATGCTTGGAATGGCTTCCGCTGGTGATGATCTTGTCTGTGCCGAGAAAAATCATAATGAAAATCGCAAGAAAGTGTGCACGGTATGCTACCGTAAAGGAAAGCGGGGTATTTCTGAAAGTGACATGAAAAGCATCCAGGAGTTTGTTATTGACGGTTATACGACGGAAGATGTTAATTTTCCAGAGGCATTGTGCAATGGCTGCCATATGTTGCTTTCTAAGAAACGACGTGGATATGATGTGACTTTTCCGTTGATTTCTGACTACAACCCTAATCGACCGATAATACTTCGATCAACCACAATTTGCACCTGTCGTATTTGTTCGGTTGCTCGCGCGATTTGCATGAAGCCAATAAGATGAAGAAAAAAGCTGGTCGTCCTCAACAACATTTCAGTGCCACATCCGAGACTCCACCTAGTTTTAAGGTATATAGCCTTTGTTTTTCAAAATTATATCCAGGATGTTCCCACTCGAGAGACTCTTGTCGATCAAAGCGCCAAAGAATTCACAATATTGATAAATTATTAGATTCCCCCACAAAAATCACTAAGCAGCGGGTTGCATCAAGCATTATTGATGATGTTCGAACTTCACTGTCTACATTGAGTGGTAAGAATAAAAATATTTCATTGAAAAACCCTAACGATAGTCTCCAGCTTTCGGTTGATGATACGAGTATATCTCATATTCAAAATGATTTGAATCTTAGTAGTCCACAACTGTTTAAAATGAGTAGAGATATTCGTTACCCGAGTGATCATTTTCTAGAGATTTTACGATTTTCTACTGCCTTTCAAAATCGCTACAGATATTTGATTTGGCAGTAAGCATTTTATGGTTTTTAGAGACATTTGTATGAGCTAAGAATGCCTACTGCAATTCTAGAGAATTCTTACTGGCATTCATGGCATCCATATAATGTTTAGCAGGCAAATATATCTGTAAATGTGTGCTGGAGACACGTGTCTCTAAACATTTATCGACGACAGACATAACCTCTACAAGAACGTTGAACTCAAGCATTTTTGTATAATACAGCAATTTTTTTACTGTAATATACAAAAAAAAGATATTTGTATATGAATCTCGTATTATTACCATCTAATGTATTCATCGGAATATATACATGTAACACAATTTTATACGCAATTACAAAATTCTATCTTATCAAATATATTGTTATGTTTATATATTTGATATATTGATATTATGTCTAAATGACATTTAATACTTATTATATTAAATATCACATGAATAAATGAATGTGATATGTAAATGTGCATGTATTATATTCATTTATTACTTGCTTTACACCTGTAAAAAGAACATTTCGTTTTATACATGCGTCCCTTCTCTTGCTACTTTGTCTCCTCTAAATGATTCGCTTTTGATGGAGTGTCACAATGCACGAGGCACAGAACTAAGTCCTTCTAGTCTCTTCTTATCTCTCTTTCTCTCTCCGGAAACTCCGGAGTCTCCTAGAACTGTTTGTTTTTGATCGGGGCCATAGTGCGCGAAGCACAGGGGAACAAGCTTCCTCTTTTCTCTCCCTCTCTCTCTCACACACACACACTCTCTCTCTCTCTCTCTCCTTATCTCCATCTCTCCATTCAACTTCTTTTATTTTCTTTTCTCCATTTGAAAGCTGATTTTCTGATTTTGAATGTATCTTAGCTGGAATATTCAAGGTCACAATATGCGGATCAGTTGTTTCCCTATTTGCAAGACTATGATGACTAAAGGACGTAATGTATGTACCGATATCCGTCACAATTTTTCTCTGCACACATCTCTCTCCCTACTGTGGAATAAACAACTTGTCGATCGCCTGCCTGTTAATGACTAATGAATGCCCTCATAACGACCTTCGGTCCATGAGTCACACGACAAAGAGGATGCGAGCGGAGACTGTGTATTCTATATCAACCAGGCGTCATCAATTGCAGAGTCATTCCTCTCAGTGCATCGTGCGTGTTTCAGTCATCCCAGCAGCGTCAATACAAGTCGTTCTACTGTCTTATACTTGTGGATTTACAAAACTTTTAACTACGCCTCAAGTCAGTTATTTGTGCTTTGAACATTCAGAGGATTCTGTCGTACAATTCGACTTTCACAACCATTTTCAGGATTACGCCGACGCATCTTTTCATTCTGGAAATAATTCCCGATCTTCTCTTTTCCTGACATTGAACTAAAACCAAGCGGGTCACTCCTTTGTATTTGCCTTTGTGGTTATGCACAAGATAGAAAATCAATAAGGTAAAACCACAGCGCTTCGTGTCACAGACACATCAAGGGGTGGGACCTTGCAGTGCGAATGTTTACCGCACGGTCCCACCTGACACGAAGCGCTGTGGTTTTACCTTGCTGGATTTTTATCTTGCACATAACCCCAAATAAAAGGCAAATACAAACGAGAGACCAGCTTGTTTTTAGCACAATGCCAGGAAAATTGAACTACCTCCTGTTCCTAACCTTCAACATCATCTTCATCTACACGTTTTGATTCGCATCATTCTGACTCAACTACCTAATATCTTTTCACTTTCGCTGAAAACCATTAAACAAGTGATTGATTATATTGCTGAAAAGTCATTTGAAGTGAAATTATATTGTAATCAAATATTCGATCCACACACCGCTACAGTCGAACAAATAATCGAATAATACAAGTTGAATCTCTGAAGGAGGATTGGAGAAAATGGGAAATATAATGTGAGTTTTATTATTATTTTTAGGTACTGTTCAATACCTCAAATTCGGTAGTTTTGAATCCTGGTGGATGATTTAATGTATCCACAGGACTTAAAATTACGCTTGCTTGAGGTTCGATCGGCATTTATATTATTCCTAATTAATCGCAAAATATCGTGAAAATTGTTGCTTGTCTGAATGCGTTTATAAATTGATGTCTGTAGGCCTTTTTGGCAGTAGACGATTGATGTCTGTAGGTCTTTTTGGCAGTAGAAAATTACTGCTTTTTGCAGTAGACAATGCGCGATAATTCTACTGCGAAATTTTATGGGATTTCTATAGAAAATGATCACTAGGGTATGCTTCCCAATCTCGATTTGTTATTGAGCCAGGTCTTGAAGAGCGAATTGTTAATGCTTCACACGAAAACATTGGAAAAATTGGTTTCGCTCATGGTATATTTTTTTAATCCAAAACTTGATTCAGGCGCACCGTGACTAGGAATATGTCGGTTTTGAAATTACCTTTTGCCACAAGTCCAAAACTAAGGAAAATAATCATGATACTAGGAATATGTCGGTTTTGAAATTACCTTTTGTCACAAGTCCAAAACTAAGGAAAATAATCATGATACTAGGAATATGTCGGTTTTGAAATTACCTTTTGTCACAAGTCCAAAACTAAGGAAAATACTCATGATATTAGGAATGTCGGTTTTGAGGGTCCGCCGAGGACACTTTCATCATTAAATAATCAATTTTGGAAGTATTTTGAGACCGGTAAAGATAAACGTAGAGCCATGCAATTTTACAATGTTATTCACCCCACAATCATCAAATTTACATCAGATCCTTCAACTCCCATCATTGAGCTGATTCCCCCTCCTGAACTTCATTTGCTCTCCGGACCAACTGCCACTCTTTATTCGGCTTTGGAAAAAGAGTGGGACCAGGCGCATCTTTGGCTTCGTGCTTGCAATGTCCAGAGAAGCCCAGTACATGGAGGAAGTTTTTCTGGCAACAGTTCAAGACAACTCTTGCAGAATGTTGACCGACTTGAGAGCATCTGCCCAAGAGAATCTGTGATTCTGGAATACGTCAATGCGTTCCGTTGTTTCAACGAAGTCGTCAGTTCGTGTTATGGTCTAGTGTTAGACCCCGATTTCAAAACAAAAGTCTTGGCTTTCAAGGATGCATGTAGCAGGCTATCGTTAAATATTACCCCTAAACTACATGCAATTTTTTTCCACATTCCAACTTTCTGTGAAATGACTGGACGATGGCTGGGACATTATAGCGAACAAGTGATAGAATCATTGCATCACAGTTTCAATGATGTATGGAAAACCTTCAACATTCAAGACCAGCATCCTCAATTTCCTAATCGATTACATCGATCAGTCTGTGTATTTAATGCTAGACATTTTTGATTACGAATTAGTACACTACGATTTCATGATTCGAACAAGTTGTTACTTGATTAACGATCGTGTTTTTACTTTTCCTCATGTACATAGGCCAACATACTATTGAGACATAGTACTTGAGGGGTGAATATAAAAAAACCGCCGTCACAGTCATGTATGAAGTTAATTCTCACACGATGATGAAAGTCATCCCAGTAGCCATTTATAATAGAATATAATGCTTACTAATTCAAATTATTAGTTAAAGTAGTCCTAATGAGGACTGATGGCGTTCTCCAATCCGCAAGTGTACAAAGGCAATGCTACTGTAACCATTGGATTAATCAGTTCTTAAAAGAACTCAATGTAGCTTTCTCGTGGCAGCGAATTAAAATTGATCAGCTTTGGCCCAATATCTGGTAAAAATGGAAATTTTAGGACTTGTAATACTACTCATTCTTGCTGTTAATATACTAATACCATAGATTCCAAACACTGCCGTATACACGTTCAAAACAGACTTCTAATATACTGTACCGACTATAGATGCTGATAGTGGAAATAGAATAAGACAATGGTCACCATAGGTTAAGGAAATTAAAAATGGATATTATAAAACAACAGGAAACCGATGAATAAAAATTGGAAAAGTGGAGGTAAAACATGGAAATACAATTATGCTACTACACCGATTACAAGAGAACTATATCTGACACTACACAAAGTGGATAATGGTAAGAGTTGATAATGGAGGTAAATAATAGAACTACAATGGCACTCTACTACACCGAAAGCGATGAAACCATACACACTATACCTAAGATAAGTTACAGTTGAGATAAAGACTACTATAATTATTTTCATAAATGTTCCTGCAGTCAAATTTAAGTTGATAATTGCTAGCTGAAGACATGGTGTTCCTTTTAAATCCATCAATTCAATGACAACATGTGATCTAATGCCTTTATGGAACGCTAATAACTGAATGACTTTTTGTTTCATTAAAAAATAAAAAAATATTTTCTTTTTTATGAAAATAGTATCATGTCGATAATATACTACTTATGAATGAAAAATAGATATTCTGCTACGAGCTAAACGCTATGCCATTTGCTGGATAATATTTTTTGAGATATTTGAGCAGCTGGAGTGAGTTAACAAGGCAGAAAAGTCATTCTAATGTACAACTTGACGATTTTATAGCAAAAAGGGCGGCCATTTTGAAAAAGCTCATTTGTAAAAAATCTGTACATTGGAATATTTTTATTTTTGCGATTATTTTGTCCCAAGAGGTCATAGATCGTGAAAAAATTGGTTTCGCTCATGGTATATTTTTTTAATCCAAAACTTGATTCAGGCGCACCGTGGCGCATAGTTTATTGATACAAAAGGCTGAACATATTTCTACAATTGGAAGGTAGGTAGATGTTTCAGCAAGAAATCAGATCCATAGTTTATACAACACTAGCAATGACCTACTCCCATCCATTCTGCATACGTGATCTACTGCATATATATGGAGGAATGGAGGAAGGGAAGAGGTTGTTTTTGTCTCATTAGTTGATCGAGTAAAATGTCAGGATTATGCTGTGTAAGCGGCTAAAAATTACTTATTGCCAATTGTGGATCCTCGGATGCGATCTTGGTCCCTCTGATCATGAATTGTGTACTATACTTGCGTAGCCATACATTTCAAATTCTATCAGTTAGGTAGAATTTTAAGTGATGCTGATTGCTCAAGTCAGCTGTTTTATTCGGTAGTGCATGTTTCTGGCAACAAGTTACTCACTAGCTCATCGGAAATTGGACAGTGACCTGCATGTGCGCTGATGCCGAAGGAGGATGTCATTATAAATCAAAAGTAAACAGATACCCAGTCCTTGCAGACACGTATCGCTTCTAAATATTGACCTTATCGCTACAGTAAGCGAAAAAGGTGTTAAGGAAGAATGACCTTCGTGGTATTGTCTTACACGCAAGTCAACTGGTGTAAAGCCTTTCTCGAGCATCAGTTTTAGCTGCATCTTAATTGTGGACGTGAGTGCGATTGAAGGAGAAGAGACAAAGCGCAGGGGCAGACTGAGAGAAAACCAAGAGAGGCAGGCCAATTTCGCGCTGTTCAGTTACTCGGTAAGTAAAGTAAGACGCAATTAGTGATAGCCAAACTATTTTTATACATCTGTGTCCTCATAGCAATGGAGGTACAATTTTAGTCATCGCAGTCTGTTTGGTAAGAAGATTTGGGAATAGGCCAAGTGCTTATTAGAAAAATACAAAAAAATACAAAAAACTACGATACGTATTTCTTTGACCACTGGTCAATATGATCAGGGAGTATACTCCATTTGTATTTTTGTGTTTTTCTATTAAACACTTGGCCTATTCCCAGATCTTCTTACCTTTCATAATGCACGGTCAAGGCATTTTTTACATAATACAGTCTGCTAGCATAGACTGATTTCTAAGTGAATCAAACTAGAAAGCTAAATTAAGTCATGAAATTTCACAATGAGGCATATGTATTTTCACTATTTTGTTTGCCATCCTGAATATCATATTAAAAAGTTCGGTACTTCTCTTTCCCCCACATTTTTGTTGTTAACACCCGCGAGAGTTGCATCATCAGCGATCTTCTCTTGCTCGCAAGAGCAGTCTCACTACCGTCGCACTGACGCTATGAGTGTGTGAAATTCCTCTGGTTTGTAGAAAATTCACAGCATTCGCTTTGTTGCTTACTGTAGACAGCAATAACACGAAGTTCGTGATCAATATTTCACAGCTGTATCTTGTATTCTAGCTGAGCATCCAGGGGACCAATCCTTCATCTTAGACTTCAAGTAAGACTTGTGAGTGGTGCTGTGCTAGTGTCACTCAGTGAGCAGATCAAGTCTATTCTAAATCCAATCTGACTTGATGAAATTTGATGCATTTGGAAAAATTTGAAAATGTGGGGGGAAGAATAGAAGTACCAAAAGTTCCTTTGTTGCATGCAGTCTACAAGGGATTGCAGTCATTGAGGAAAGGAAAGTCAGGCCTTCCATGAAATATGATTCAGAAGAATAGGGTGCAGATCAAAATTGAGGAAGCGTAAAGCCAGACAGGACCTTCGGCGCAGTACCCGTCTTCTTTAGTCTATCTTATACTGTCTGTTTCATGCTAGAATTCGTCAATAACTTTATTGTCTGATTTTATCTCATCTATCTTCTAAAAATTTAAATCAATCAACAAATGCTATCCCCCACCAAATGTTATCGAAGATATCCAATATGACACACGCTTCACTAATCGATGCTTAATAATATGATCTTTGCTAATGCGTCCCCAAATATATACGTGTACGTCTGTAAAAGCTGTTTAACTGAGACAATTGCCACGAAATTTGACGTACAGGTACAAGTGAGCGCATTATCTGACTATATACGTTCCTAATGTTCGATAAGGTGCGTGTATGTTTGTCAGTCGCTAAGGTGAGTCACGTGACATTGTTTCTCCTACACAACCGGTAGAATTATTGTGGAATCAGGCAAAGCGTCGCAATCGAAAGCAATTTGGAACTCATCGCTCAATGTTGGACTCGTACATATTTGGATAAACATGAATAATAACCGAATAACGTACGAATAATACGCCACTTACCTGTGCCTTAAATTTCGTGGCAATCGGTTCAGTTAAATAGCCGCTACAGAGACGTTTGTATTTGGGGTGATTATACAAAGAAGACCCGCTTAATATACTCGTACTTCTGCTAGCTTTACATTAATATAACCGATTAATATATTTTTGTGAAAGAATAATTAATCATGTCACCAAGCTGCGTAGGAAAGAAGTTGCGCTTCATTAATCGCATCCACGTGAAAGACAGATATTCCAAAATTTTCCAATTTATGAAAAGAAAATTCAAGAATTAATAATAAAAAAATTAAATTGAGAAATTGAGAAAGAAATTGTCTAATTCATTAGCAATTAGCATATGATAAACTTAATCCAATTTTTTGATGGGATTAGAGGGTACACGTGAGCCTGAAAAAGTGAGAATTATCCTGAATCATGATTGCAAATTACCGAGTACTTTTACCTAGCGAAGAATTGTTACTATGTTGAAGTTTTATTTTATGTTACATGTTATTTTGTATGGCCCTTTATTGTATAATTAAATCGCCGTTGATCAACAACGCTTTTTAAACGTTTGATTTAAATCAAAAGATTGTATTTTATTCATTTTTGCCATCTTTACAAAATCAGCCATTCGGAAATTAACTTAAGTACTTTAAGAATTCACACTTATACATCCAATGAGTCTTATCAATCCAATCTATTTCATTTCAGCTACTTTGCGACGCTACGAGCATGGTTAAAACACACGCAAAAATGAAGAAGTCTTGTTATCAAATACCTCTTTATGCAGACACATGGTCCTATGGAAAGCATTCTTGTACGGTTGGGAGAAAGTCTGGAAGGCAGCATTGGCAATTTCAAGGCGTACAGACAAATTGAAATATTGTCTTGTAAGGATGCTGGTAAGTTTACATATCCACATGCACATTTATTCAAATATCCTCATTTTATCCACTAATTTCTGATTCGAAGGCTTTGAAAGGGGTTTTGTCACTGATCGTGAGGCTGCATATTAATCCAAGTGCATTTTTCAGCATTGGGAAAGTAAGTGTACTTTAAGGATTTGATCAACAACTGTCAATTGAATGTATAATTGAGAATTTAAAATATTTTTGTCACATTTATTGTGTAGCTGAGAGATAATGAGAAGGTTTGACAGATTTTCAAAAGATGAAGACTGACGTATATCACTATGAATATGATTCAAGTGCGAAAACGATCGTTCCACATCAGCGGCAGTAAGGGGAGCAAATTTCATAGTGATTCACATACAGTAGTGATTACAAAATGAGTAATCCTGAAGTTCCGGACTCTTCTCATAGAGGTATTGCTAATCGTCAACACCCACTGAGGGGAGTAACACTCACTGACGACAGCAAGTAAGCCTGGGCATGTTATGAGGCTTGCCCAAAATCAAAACTATTCAAACATAGCATCAGATCAATTGAGAAACATCGATGCACCTTATCATCCACACATCCAGCTGAAGGCAATAAATAGGCTACTAATGATATGGGGATCATACTCTATTGCCCTATGGTATACGATTAAGCTATTTTTTTCTTACAAGCCTTTCATTCTGGAGACAGCTCATATTAATCGCGATATAAGATACTACGGATGATTACGATACATTTATATTGCATGCAATTTGCAGTTTGCTATACACTTTGTTACTTCCATGATATGGTCTACATGGTGTAGCAAAAGAAGTGATAAGCCTATTGATAAGGAATGACAATGAGAGATTCTCATACGCTTTACGATGAGATGATCAATATGATTGATAGCACAATATACAGTAGTTATTTTACTAATTTGTCTCTCGAAACAAATTATAGTAGCCTATACTATAGTAACTGATGAATTGATTGCGAATCGCAATAACGCAACCGTGATGAACCGTAGATGGTAAACGCTTTAGCCGTAACCGACCGTAGCCGTGACACCTTTTGGCCTCAGCCACACTGAAAGCAAGGCAAACGCGAGGGTCTCGAGCAAACGTATGTCCGCAAGCTATAATCACTCTGGTTTGCTTTGCTCGCAGTGTGGCCACCTACAACAGCTACAATGATGACTTTATAAAAGCTCCAAGACGCTTTGCTCGGAAAAGCTCGGAAAAGCTTGCAGTGTGGCTGAGGCCTTAATCGTAACCGTGGGATTTTTATTAACTGTAACCGATCGTTAACCGCGGTTGACCGTAATCACTATTACCTACACATAGCCTATCATATGTTTCAGTTATTCATTTTATAGACCTATTGCAGCCAGTAATAGTAGTCATACTGCAATGCATCAATCGATTCTCATATATCATACGAAGCAATTAAACTTAGGGTTACATGATCGGATGGATTACAATTTTCAGACAGCTACAAAATAATATGTTCCATAGCCATGTCTTCATTTTAAGGACGCTATACGTTTTACACAGGTATATAATTAGACTTCAAGATTACATTTCAGTGATTTGACATAGATCTTCATTCTGCTTAGTTATTCCATTAACTCCGCTTTTTCATGAAATACGCTACAAAATAATTGCAATAACCTTTGTCATAATTACAAAATTTTGCAGCTGATCTTAATTGCTATTTTATGCCTTGTACCTATTGAAAATGAATCCTGGAGTCCCGACAAGTCCGGAGCTCAATGTCTTCGTCAATGGGGTTAAGATATCTGCGGCCAATTTCACAGAAACTGTCTCAGTGCTTGTTGGTTCGTACCTATGTTTCAATCTGAATTATTCGGCCGAACAAAAGAGTGTTCTGGAATGCTTGGAAGGACTGGTTGGCTTGGGACGGTCGTTCAAGTCACCAAACATTAAGAATTTGGTAAAATCTTTTATGTAAATGCACGACCCCTCACTTTGTCTCCTCAAATTTTTAGATTCATGTTGTATGCTGTTATTGCGTTATTAAACTACCAACCTTTTGTAATTGCTTTTTAAGACATTCAACGTACAATTTGCAATGTACAAATTTATAGTTTTGATTATTCTTTCTAAGCTTATTTTGTTAATAAGTTTAACAACCAAAGTTTTGCAACCACTTTTTTTAGAGATTCAATGTCAAGAGTGTACAATTCAAAACATTTAGATTTTTTCAATATTATTCTGCTGCAAGAAATTCTTTTCTTAAGTTATTTTTAAGAAATTCTACATATAATATCTTGTTCAGTGTACAATTTTGAGTTGTATATCATTAGTAAGCTTATTTTGTTATTAAGTTTTGTATCCACTTTTTAAGAAATTCAATGTTGATGTCATATAGAGTGTACAATTTTAAAGTCTAGATTTTTTCCAATAATATTTTGATAATTATGTTTTGTAGCCATTTATTGAGAAATTCAACTTACAATATCACGTATAGAGTGTGCAATTTTGAAGACGTTTCTTTCTAATCTTATTTTGTTATCAAGTTTTGATGATGTAACGTATAGCGAGTGTAGCAGCTTCATTTTGGGTGTTTCTTCCCTTCTCAACGCAAATAGCTTTACATCCTGACGAGGACATGTTACTCCTGCCACGATGGAATGATGGACTTGCTCAATTTTCCAGTAGGCCGTCTGGCCCCATGTATGACCTCAAGAAATTGTGTAGCTTTTAGCATTCGTCGTCAATAAAGATTTACGCATTGCAATTTATGCTCTATTCAACTAATTACATGGGACAATTGCTGCAGATCTTGCATCTCACTTCAATAACAAAGTTCATTTACAACTACATGTATATTTGATTTAGCAATATCTAGCGGGTAAA
Source organism: Prostheceraeus crozeri (assembly GCA_907163375.1). Lineage (NCBI taxonomy): Eukaryota > Metazoa > Platyhelminthes > Polycladida > Euryleptidae > Prostheceraeus > Prostheceraeus crozeri. The sequence continues at coordinate 90,824 of CAJQUW010000040.1, forward strand.
TACAATTTTTGGCATGAGTACGAAATTAAGTAATACATAGTACTGATAAATTTGGACAGTAGGATCAGATATAACTTAAATCTGAATCGCGAAGAAACATGAACGAGGAGATAAAACCTGCGAAAATACACTATAATACATCTGCGATATTTCCGCTGATATTATTACCTTCTTTAGCCTTTTATCAGTGACATTTTTAGGGTGAGTTTTCGCAGGTATTTTAGCCTTATGATTTACAGTGTATAATGCAGCAGGAAATGATATCGTCCGTGTCATGACAGCCTTGGATAGGTATTGTTTGTTAAATTAACAACTCGATGACCTGCTATTGCTCTCATGATGAACCTCAAGAGAATCTTCTGAAGCGAGATCACATAATAAGCAACTTGTCACTGCTAGAGCAAAATAACAGAATCAAGGACAACGATTTCAATCAACTTTGAAAGATATGGTTCCACATCACTACTCAGATTCTAGAAATGAAATATGAATTTAGTGAATCATAAAGTCATGCCGGTGAAAATTGAATTAAAACTTGAAATTTCAGACAAGAAGGCACGAATTATATCGCGAATTTTTCGTGAAGACTTCCATTAGAATAGGGATAATGAAATTCCTTTGATAATCAGCTTAACTTCCGCTTAGTTACGATGATTATTATCAAATATTCTTTCCTTTTGATATCCAACCTGCTTCATACTACTTATATAGGAGAGTCATCTCGGTAGTATATAAATTGGCAATTTTTGTCTATTTTCAAAAGTGTTCAAATTATTTTTTGGACCACGGGAACGCAATCTCCGCAAAAAACTGAATATTTTGATATCAAAATTTTGACTGTGTACAGATACTTCTTTGAGTCGACACTCTACCTATCTATCCCTACTCCATGGCTTATATATTGTGTCAAAGCATTGATGACATCAAGACAATGTTGAATTACGCCCTTTCGACAGATCGGGACAAAGTCAAGAAAACATCCTATACCTAGATGCTTTAGGATAACATTTTCCTAATATTCTCATGTATTGCCATTTTAGCATTCATAAAATTTTCTTGGGAATGTTCCTACAGAAACTTCATGACATTTTCTGAATATTTTTAGAATGTTTTTGCTTTCAATTCTAATTTCACAGCATTAGTTCAGTTGGGTAACCCACAAAATGAAAAGTAGCCACAACTATGACGTGTCAAAGTTATCGCTAGTTCTCATTTTACGGGAGCTTGCCCAACTAAAGTAATGCTGTGAAATTAGAATTGCAATAAATTTTGCGGTGCATATCAGAAAATTGCAATTAATTTAGACAGTTGAAGAAAATTGCAATAAATATGGAAAAAACAATTATAAATAATTGTACATTATGCATGTATAATGTGCAAGTTATTGAGTGCATTTATTGCAATCGAAAACACAATTAATTGCAATTCCAGTGCAATTCGATCAACCAGTGATGGAGGCCAAAGACTGAAACCAACTTTGACTTCAAATATGTTTCACACACGTCAGGACAACGTGTTAATCACAGTCCGATCAATTAAACGTATTTGTGTGCTTCTTAAATGTGGGGCCGAGTGTAGGCACTAATAGACGATCTTGCGAAATACTTGCGAATCTGCCAAAAATCTTACGATCGTAAGATATAATCCCATTTCTTGTGCCTGTCGTGCACAAGATTATCAGCAAAACCTCAAAATATTTTTATCGAAAGTTGTCGTGTGTATCATGACTTGAGCAGGACAGTCAATCGACAACTTCAAGCGCTGCTATTCAGACACGTTCCTCCTTCACGGTGTGCCTGAATCCACTTTTGGTCGAAGGAATTAGAACTCAAAATATTTTTGCTGCAAGGATGAGAGTAGGCTTGCAGAAGTTGATTAAAACAAAAATTAAAAAAATCGATCGACGTCTTTATGAATAATTTGATTTTAGTACTTATTATATAGCTAATTGGATTAATGACAAGCAAATGACAAACACTCGACCGGCGCCCCCCCCCCCTCTGGAACGGCAGAGTGTCGTGGTCGGCCGCCGTGGTGCTTCGGGTCTGAGTCCCCCCCCCCTCTGGAACGATAGAGTGTCGTGGTGGACTTGGGCGACCGCCAGGATTAGTGTTGAGGCTATAGTGTGTGATGTTTTTGGTGCAATCTGCTGAATGTTGGGTTGTAAATGGGTTGTTTCGAGTGGAAGGAGTGTTTGGATGAGAAAACGGAGTCCAGATTCGGAATCTACGTGAAATTTTGGGTTAGGAAGGATGTTTCCAGCGAAATCGGAGAGAAAAAATTTTCGGCTGACGTCCCCCCCCCTCTAGACAGCTTGCTTCGATTTTGGCTTCTAGTGGACGGATTTTGTCGTGCGATAGCTCGTTTGAAAGCTAAGAGTGAGACAAATTCAGTGAAAGAATCGGCTTGTTCCTATCTGTCTTCGTTTAGATGTGAGACGCCATTTAAGATTTTGGGACATTGGCGAAAAACGACAGAGTTAGAATTTGGGACGTTTTGGGCTGTAGCACCCAAACGAAGGCTCGGATGGGTAAACGGAGGCCAGATTTGGAATCAGCGTGAAATTCTTTATCTGTATGGTGAGTTTCAAGTCAATCGGAGAGAAAAAATTTTCAACATTTTTCGAAAAAACGACAGAGTTAGAATTTGGGACGTTTTGGTGTGTAGCGCCCAAACGAAGCATCGGATGAGAAAACGGAGTCCAGATTCGGAATCTACGTGAAATTTTGGGTTAGGAAGGATGTTTCCAGCGAAATCGGAGAGAAAAAATTTTCACTGACGTCCCCCCCCCCTCTGGACAGCTTGCTTCGATTTTGGCTTCCAGTGGACGGATTTTGTCGTGCGATAGCTCGTTTGAAAGCTAAGAGTGAGACAAATTCAGTGAAACAATCGGCTTGTTCCTATCTGTCTTCGTTCAAAAGTTAGAGCGGTTACAAGATTTTAGGTCGGAGCTCGCTTACCTGAAAAAATCCTAAGTGTCAGAGTGACTTTGTATGGGTAAAAATTTGAAAATTTTCCAAAGTGTGGAATTTCGACCTGGGACCGTCACCAAAACATTTTTCATCAAATTTTGAAATTTCACTGACGTCCCCCCCCTCTGGACAGCTTGCTTCGATTTTGGCTTCCAGTGGACGGATTTTGTCATGCGATAGCTCGTTTGAAAGCTAAGAGTGAGACAAATTCAGTGAAAGAATCGGCTTGTTCCTATCTGTCTTCGTTCAAAAGTTAGAGCGGTTACAAGATTTTAGGTCGGAGCTCGCTTACCTGAAAAAATCCTAAGTGTCAGAGTGACTTTGTATGGGTAAAAATTTGAAAATTTTCCAAAGTGTGGAATTTCGACCTGGGACCGTCACCAAAACATTTTTCATCAAATTTTGAAATTTCACTGACGTCCCCCCCCCCCTCTGGACAGCTTGCTTCGATTTTGGCTTCCAGTGGACGGATTTTGTCGTGCGATAGCTCGTTTGAAAGCTAAGAGTGAGACAAATTCAGTGAAACAATCGGCTTGTTCCTATCTGTCTTCGTTTAGATGTGAGACGCCATTTAAGATTTTGGGACATTGGCGAAAAACGACAGAGTTAGAATTTGGGACGTTTTGGGCTGTAGCACCAAAACGAAGGCTCGGATGGGTAAACGGAGGCCAGATTTGGAATCAGCTTGATGTTATTGTCCAATGAGGATCATCATCCAATGAGAATCAAGCATTTCTTTATAAATAGCGAGCCTTCCACAGTGAGAATCATTCCATCGTTGAATCACACGAGTGACGGACGCACATTTTCTCTCTCTCTCTAGTTCCCTGTTCTATTATCCAACTAAAATGGTAAGTCGCTACTTCCCTCCCTCTCCTCCCTTGAACGTAAACTTAATACAATCTTTTTTCATTTTCAGGCATCTACTCCATCTGCTGCACTAGTAGGACAAAATGGCGGTCAAACGTTACAAAGTTCGCTACGGTCAGATCATCTACAACTGAGGCCAGTGGAAGAAACATCCAAGGTACATAATCCTACACCGCTACAGCGTAAATTTAAACAAGCCTTGCGTTATGATGATCATAGCGTAGTACTCCAAACGGGAATGCTCCCTTCCACGGATGTCAAGATAATGCACAATCAGTATGGGGACTACATACTGATCCCCGTGAGTCCGTATATTCGCCACCAACTTGATATTATTGAGGAGTACGTGACATTAAATATGGACATTCCTACTCCTCTTGCTCAAGAGTGGAAGGCGAGAGATGACAAGGATACTCCCTATAGAAAGATTTGGGATGGTAATCACATTTGCCTACCGGTATCACATTGGTGTACTTACTATAAGAAGGATGGAGATCATTCAATACCCATCAGATGTGATGAGCTCGGAGAAGGTACTTGGGATATCCTTTTCAAAGTGAATGGGCTATATTATGGTCGACACAAGGATAATAAAATAGCCTCTCTCTCCATGCATATGGAATCCATCCTATATATTCCGAAACCACCCAACGTGGACGACATAATTGATCAAATCCTTAACAGCAGTGGTACGAAGCGCAAGTCGGAGAAGAATGCTACATCAAAACGCAAATCAAAGAAGGAGAATTGCTAGTCCTTTCCTAACTCTACCCTATGACAATTCGCTTATGTGCTTTGAGTGTCGTAGACGTGGTCTTATTAGATACATTTTACTTCTTCGTTGCCATCATATCATTTGTGTATTTTGTCGTGAAAAGCATCGATGTAATTCTTCATTTTGTAATATGTTATAGAACGCTTCCTTAGATGTGTAAATTTCCGTTTTAGGCTTCTATCATCATTTTTATGGATTGTGAGGGTGAACATGTACAGGAGCTCAGTGCTATTGCTATGAACAATTGGACATATCAGATTGTTAGTGTCTATCATCAACATGCCAACTGCGATCCCAATGTTGATCAATGGGCGAGAAAACACATTCATGGACTTAATCTGAAATATTTGCAAGACTATGGCTTTTCTTGTGAGAGTGCTCTTCTTATTGACTTTAAACGATGGTTAGCTGCTTTCAATGTTATACGCATCTTTTGTAATAATCCTGGTAAGGAGAGGAAAGTATTTCCCAATCTAATCATTGATGATATTTTGCTCCCGCCTTGGGATAGTAGAGTGAATCAACATTATCATGAAGTCACGAAACGTTTTAAGGATTTGTGTGTTCCTATTTTGTCTGTTCGTTGTAGTAGCTACGTTCATAACCAATGCTTCTTTCCTCCTTACCTCAACACTGCCAAAGTCCTGTATGGTTATCATTGCTCGCTGTATGATAGTTACCAGCTGTATCTATTTTATCTCTTTCAAACCATTGATTTATAATGCATGCTTGTTACCGTTATTCAATAAATGTTACTATGAGAAGAGTTGTTGTTTTCATGCAATGGATGGGTTAGATAAAGGGCGATCATGTCTTTCTCAAACGACTGCGGAACATTACGTTTTCATAGGCAAAGTTTAAAAGGAGCTGTTCAAGATTATGTGATAAAATTTCATAAAGATGAGACCGACATCGAAGCAGTGGTTGATGATGCTAGCACTCTATTTCTAGAGTTAATGAATACATTCTCTGATAGCATTATCATGGCGCGATTAGTTGCGAAAATTAAGTTTAGTCATTTTGGAAAGGAAGAGGTGGAAAGTCGCTCTTTCCATTTTGCTTCTTATTCAATGGAAGTGGTAGATCACCCCCAAGAAGTTTTTAAAAGACATATGATAAAAATTGCCGAACGTCTTAACGCATTTAACCATCATGGTAGCAGTCTAGTGATTGAAGCGATTTCAGATATTCACATTCAACTTTCCATAAAGAAAAATTGAAAATGCAGTGGTACTTGATTGTAGCACAACTGGTTTTCGAGCTATGTCTGCTCACTCTCGAAGTATATTCCTTCTGTACATGCGTCTATTATTTAGAAAGGGCTAGCAAATTCATATCTTCAAAAAGACTTGCTATAGACATCAGTAACGGCGAAACTATGTGTTGCGATGTATGTAAGCGAAAGGATGGAAATGAAAAGCGCATCTTCAAGAGATGTAAGCATGCTTTTTGTCAACGCTGTTTCATACGTAATTGCATTCAACTTTGCCAATGTAACCACTGTGATATTGCTCATTTCGAGTGTCACTTATGTCGCAATAGTTAGTACCTATGCAAATGTGGTAAAGATAGGTTTTAGCAAAGACTAACACGGAAAATGGCGAAACGTAAAATGACGAAACGTAAAAGTCAAAAGTTTTCTTCAGCCATTGAAGCTCTCCGACGAATGAAAGCAAATCAGCGATACAATGCTATACGACATGCTAACGATAAATTCATTTGTGAAATTATTTCTCATGTGAGGAAGTTGAGGACGAAGAAATTAGCGCCAAAACAACGAAAGTTACTTAAGCGATATGCTACAAAATTGCGTTTCATCTCCAATCCTAAAGTCGCCCTTCAAAGAAAGAGGAAAACTCTAACACAAAAGGGCGGTTTCCTTTCAGCAATACTTCCAATGATAGCTCCTGCCGTGGGCAACCTATTGGGAAATATCTTTGGCTCTAAGCGTTAATTATGCAAATGTTGAGTCTCAAAGTAATAAAATGGATTTCAGACTTCAATGTGATAAAGTTCTGACTGTATCAGGTCCATCTCATGCAGGTAAAACTGTTTTCACGCTGAATTTATTGGATAAAAGAAGGGAGTTGTTTAAGGAACCTATCAATCGAGTGATTTGGTGTTATGGTATTTATCAACCGTCGCTGTTTCAGGAATTGCAAAGTCGCAACTTTATTCGACATGAAGGAATTATTGCAGTGGATAAACTTCAGTCTAATGATGTTGTTGTATTGGATGATTTATTAAAAGAAAGTAAGAATTCAAAAGATGTTACAGATATGTTCACTCGCGCAGTACACCATAAAAGGTGTTTTATCATCTATATTACACAAAATTTGTTTCCTGATGGAAAAGAAGCTCGTACTCGAAACCTGAATACACACTATTATGCTATTTTCAAGAATCCGCGAGATAAAAGTCAATTTGAAATTTTAGCGCGACAAGTTGCACCCAGAGGATCAAAAGCCTTAATTGAAATTTTTCAAGCAGCTACTGAAAAACCATACGGTTACTTATTCATTGACTTTACGCAAGAGTGTCCGGAAGAATTTAGATTTCGAAGTGATATTTTGAAAACTCCCATGATTATCTACAAACTATGAGTTCTTATTCTCGCATGATTGTTATTCCTCAGGATGAATATGTACAATTGACTGCCATGCAGCAAGTAAAGCAACCTCTTGCAAATCAAATGTATAGGAAAGAAATAGATTATCAGCAAAATGTTCACATCAAAGATCCACATCGTGCTGTATTATTACAATCGGAAACTGTTGAGCAATTGAAAAACTTGAAGAATAAGATGCGTGACTCTGTATCGACTGCTACACCTTTAGCATCTCGCGCACATGCCATATCTCTTTTCAACAGTATTGAGCCCCATCTCAATGTAAATGATAGAGGAGAAATCATTACAGATGAAAATAAAGTGATTGATGCTTCACGTTATGAAGACTTGATTCAGTATGCGACACGTAGAAAGCGCCGTCAGGGCTATGTTCCACCTGGTTGGTCATACTTTCTTAAACTATTGAAAAAGCATAATGTGCCAAAATTTGCTTTGAATAATGAGACATTGAAAGAACTTGATTCAACAGTGGCTACTACTCCAATGCTTCAGACGATGAAAATGCCAACAAATTGGTTTAAGGCGTCACCTGCTACATCCCCTCCCACACTCACTAAGCAAACAAGAGGAAGAACTCGACGTAGGTCTACATCGCCACTAAAACTGGTAAAAGGAAAACGTAAAACAGCTCCTCCCAGGAAATACATGTTCTCAGACTATTAATATGAAGCAGATGTGTTGCTTGCCATGTAATGAGCCGCCAGAGGTGAATGTCGTTGTCACTTGCACTTGCTGCGCCAGCTCTCATAATGAAACCCCTAAGCAATGTGAACACGATCGCAAAACCGCTAAAGCTAAATGCTGCAGTTGTTGTAAATGTAGAAAGGCAAGAAAACAAAAAGATGAGAAGGAGGAAAAAGAGTCAGTCGTCATCGACTGAACGTTTGAAGTCAATCTATTATGATGTAAAACATCCGGCAGGATTTGCATCTATCAAGAAATTATCAAAAGCGAGTGGTCTTCCACAATCACAAGTGAAACGATGGTTAAAGGGTCAGGCTACCTATACACTCCACAAACAAGCGAAAAAGAAGTACCGCACCCGCCATTATATTGTTCATGACATCGATGAACAGTGGCAAGCAGATTTGTGTGATGTTGCCTCCATTTCAAAACATAACTCGGGTAATAATTTTATTTTAACCGTCATTGATATTTTCTCGCGTTATGCGTGGGCTCAACCTTTAAAAACTAAAGAAGGGAAAGGAGTAGCAAAAGCATTCCAAACAATTTTTCGAGAAGGTCGCATTCCAAAAAGAATTCAGAGTGATCAAGGAAAAGAGTTTGAAAATCAGCATGTGAGAAGATTATTTGAGAGGCATGACATTGAGTTGTTTAGTGTAAAGAGCGCTTATAAAGCTGCACTCGTTGAACGTTTTAATCGCACATTAAAAAATCGCTTGTGGCGACATTTTACTGCCAACTTGACACAAAATTGGACAAAGGTTCTACAAGATACACTCCATGCCTACAATCACTCTATCCATCGTTCTATTGGACTCAGACCAGTAGATTTAAATGCTGACAATGTAGATAAAGTGCGCGAATCATTCCAACGTAAACGCACTCATGTGAAAAGTGATGTGAAAATTGGCGATAAAGTTCGTATCTCAAAAGTGAAAAGTGTTTTTGCTAAAGGGTACCTCCCGAATTGGACAGAGGAGGTATTTACAGTATCAAGGATTAATCAAAAAGACTCTCCGACCACCTACAAGTTGAAAGATTACGATAATGAAGAAATTGAGGGTAGCTTTTACCGCGATGAGATTGAGGTAGTCACTGAAAGTGAAACATATTTGGTAGAGAAAATCATTCGATGTAAAAAACGGCAAGGTGAAGAATGGTGTCTTGTTAAATGGAGTGGTTATCCTTCAAGTATGAACTCTTGGATGCGTCGTGCCGACATCTTTCATCTAAGTGATCGACAGTGATTCATGCAAAGTTGTAACTAATAATGTTTAGGGTTTGAGCTATGAATCCAACTGCCTCATTTTATTCACGACCCTCCTATGTAAGTGGCGGAGGACAAATTTACATCGGCGCTCGCCGCCAACGTGGAGGTAGCATACTTGGTGCACTGAAATCTGTTGTAGCACCTCTCATATCCAATGTCGGTAGATCTTTGAAACGAAATGTTTTAAGTAATGCCATTGGCTTTGCTGGTGATGTTGCTAGTGATCTTTCCAGAGGTAGAAGTTTTAAGAGCAGTTTGTTGAATCGTGGGAAGGAACGCGGTTTAAAAACATTGAAGCAGACCATTGCTGGTGTTACTCAAGGAAAGAAATCACCTAAACGAATGAATAAAGGAAGGAGGAAACATCGCGGAGCTGGTAAGGTGCGATCTTCAGTCAAAAGGCATTCACGCAAACGTCGCAGAGGCTCTAATCATTCATCAGGCGCTAAACGACGACGCTGCTATAACTTCTAATCATGGAGTGTAAAACTTCCGGTTTTTGTTTGTTCGATCAACAAGCCATACAGACAGATATTCTTAGTTCAAGTATTGTAGATTATCATCCTCGAACAGCTGAGAATGCTGGCCCCATTGAATTTGTTATTCCTGGTGGTAGTGATGACTACATAGATTTGAGTTATGCGATGCTTGATTTGAGGTTTAGAATTCAGCAAGCAGATGGAACTGCTATTGACGATGCACATAAAGTTGGACTGAACAATTTACCATTGACTACATTACTTCGTGATGTTTCTCTAACGATTGGAGAGCAGCAGGTGGAAGGTGGTCAAAGCGATTATCCCTATAAATCATATTTCAATCATGTATCACAGTTTCATCCAGCAGCACAAAAAAGTCATATGGAAGCCATGGGATGGTACAGAGATGAAGCAGGAAAATTTGATGTTGAAACAAACAGTGGCTTTGTAAAGCGATCTGCTATGATTAAAGATAGTAGAGTATGTCAGCTATATGGTCCGCTGAATTTAGACTTCTTTAGACAGTCAAAGTTTTTACTCTGTAATACCAGCATGCGACTCAAGCTGACATTGAATAAGCCTGAATTTGCGCTGAATGCATTTGCTAAAGTTGACAATTTTAGAATTCATGTGGAAGATATTGCACTTTACATTCGTCGAGCAGTACCGAATCCAAGTGTCATTAGAGGGCATGCTGAAGGCCTTAACCGCCAAAATGCCATTTACCCCGTTCAGCATACAAAGCCTCTCACCTTTACAATTCCGAAAGATCAAAAGAGTTTCATGAAAGATGGCCTCTTTCCATCGGAAGCACCGAAGCTCCTCATGGTGGCAATGGTTGAAAATGATGCATTTAATGGTAATATAAAGAAGAATCCTTTCAATTTTAAACACAATCAGTTAAGTGAAATTGCTTTACGTGTAAATGGTGTGAGTCATCCTGGTCCACCCTACAAACCAGATTTTGCTTCGGATCAATTTATGCGCAGTTATGTTGATTTTATTGATGTCTTTGGCTTTTACAATACGGATGATACCAACGGACTGACTATGAAAGAGTTTAAGAGTGGTTATACTATTTATGCATTTGATTTGACTGCTGACAGCGATATTAGTGCACCCTATCGTCAAGCGAACGTACCTCTTAATATTCGTTTGGATTTGACGTTCAAAAGAACACTACCTGAGACGATCAATGTATTAATTTATGCAGTCTTCGATTCAAATATTGAAATTACAAAGTATCGTGACGTGATTCTTCAGTATAATCGTTAATGAGTTGGTTGACTGCTGACGATATTAAGACTAAAGTGCAGCGTAATGCAGACGAAGCGACGTTGAAAGCTTTCGATAATGTCTATTCACTCGATACCTTACCACCTGCAGTAAATCACTATCCCATCTTTATTGTGCTAAACACTCATTCTCAGAATTTAGGCGGTGAGCATTGGAAAGCGATCTTTATTGGAGAAGACCGACGTGGTGAACTATTTGACTCTCTTGCTCAACCTCCAAATATACCAACACAGCAGTGGTTGAGAAAACATACGCGTCAATATCAGCGAAATGAACGCATACTACAACATCCACTTTCATCAACGTGTGGTGCTTTTGTACTGTACTTCATCTTAAAACGTTTACATGTATCTCGATTTGTATCTATTATTCAAAACTTTTCATGTAATCCATCCTCTAATGAAAAAATGATTTGTAAGTTCTATCATGATTTGAAATAAAAACATCATGTTGGAAAAATTGTTTTTTATTTTACAATCCGCTGGGTACGTACATACTCAATGAGATAGTCTAGGATCATATTTGCTTGTACATGAGATTTTAGTCCAGTAATGATCACTTTACTATTATGAAAGATTGCCACATGCACAGGTAACCAAAAACTAATGAGAGCTGCAGGAAAAAGTTCGGGTTCATAACACAAACTGTAACTGCTAGTACGAATCTTCAAAAATGATAGACTGTCACTCAATTGAGTAGAGATCACCATATTGTCCACAGTCAGATTCGACATCACACACCTCTCCCTCTTCCATATCCGACGTAGTAGTCTTTGTAGCTCTAAGCGCATTGACTGCGCCGATGAATGAGAAAGGGCGCCGAGAATCTGTACAGTCCCATTTGGGAAGAGTTGAAGATTCCGTGAATTGTTCATCTTCACCACTAACATTTGAGGACGGCCCGGGTAATACTTGCTGTTTGGAAGCTGTTGGTGTAATGTTGTGAGATCGATTTTGGTGTAGAGTCTGAAGCGACGGAGAATGTTGACGATGGTGTAGCGATGGCGCTTCATGATGAAAGAATGAGTAAATTGAGCGATGTACCTTCCTTTTATACTTTTCCCAACTACCTTGATGAAATGTGAAGTTAGTATGAAGTTGGGAATGATAGAGTTGAATTCGCCGATTGTTGACGCGCAGCCAGATGCGATTTCCAATACGTGAATGTCTTTTCATATAGAAGTATTTCAAGTCCTTCATGATATGATGTAGAGATTGAAAATGACGATAAGATAAAGCAAACTCTCTTCTCACATTTCCAGTTGAATCTTTGAAATAGACGTTTCGATCATGATCCGTTTCAATACGTTGTAGGGAATCTAATTTCCAACTCATGATGTGTGGTAGTCATGTCTGATTAAGATTTGCATAGTAGGGCGATGAACTCACGACGAATAAATGTCATGATGGAGCGATGTATATCTCTTCTATACTTCTCCCAATTGTATTTGCGAAATGAGAAACAGTTTGCGGAATGAGAATGGTAGATTTGAATTTCATTTCTGTAATGTTGAAGCCAAACTTGATCACCCAAGGAGATGAATCTTAATGTTTCAAAATATTCCAAATCCCTCATGATATCATTGAGGTTGACAAATTGTCGCCATGTTAATGTAATTCCTCTTGATGTATGACCATGAGAATTTTTGAAATGCACGTTTCCATCACGATCAACTCTGATATATTGTAGAGAGTCCAAAATCCAAGTCTTCATGATGTTATGCAAAGTTGCAGATCAGCAATATAAAAATGTCGTTTTATCATATTTTGCTTAGCAATGCGGCTACAAAGAGATTTACTAGTAATCGAGCCGCACTCTTTTCTACTCCCATTGATCATGCACAACAGCTAAATGGAAATTGGGAAGTGGGTGTCACTCAACTTGTTTATAGCAACTGTGTCTATACTTTTGATCATGAGGTGATGACTATTAATATGAGGCGTACAGCTGCTTACCAATGTGAAAAGGGCTGCCGAGTATACATTCCACAGTGGCCAAAGAAAGATCTCTTATTATGTAAAAAGTTTATATATGATTTCCTGAATAAAGCATGTAAACATATTGCCCAATTTACTCCGCACAATGATGATTATACTTATATACATCATGTAGTTGAGAAAGATTGGATTGTTGGTTTAAGTCCAAGTTTAAGAAATGATTTAGGCTACCTCGCTAGCGCCTTGACAAGCTATGATAATTTTAACGTTAATTACCACATAAGTGGTCATAAACAGTTAATATATCGAGAGGAAGCTTATTATGTAGATCTTATTCCAAAAAATGAGAAGACGTTGGTGAAGAAGATTGTGATTAAGCCAAGAAAGACAAACATGACTCCTGAAACATTATTGAAGAAATTTAATTATCTCCTTCGAGTTGATGGTAAACAAGTGGCAACATTGACTTATATCAAATCATCTAATCATATTGCAATAAGCAAATTAAATGATGATGATCTAGTATTAGTTTGTTCAAAAGATTTTCATCAGTTGTTACGACATCGTTCTGCAGCTGTTCATGGAAAATCTGATATGCAACATTTACCATGTGAAAGGCCAAATCAATTTGATACAGAATGGGTCGTATCTTTATACAGAAAGTGTGTAGAGCCTTTTGGTGGTTTCTTACATGAAACAAGAGTGTTGATGCCTCGCATTATTACTTCGGTTAAATTGGTTGTAGATTATTTAAATGAAGTGATTAATGAGCAACATATTTCATTTTCTGAAAAAGAAGGTACTTTGTCTCTCACTATAAATGGAAAAGGTATTGAACTAATTATGGATCTAATGGACATTTTGGGTTTTGATCAAAATATCTTTAAAAGTGGTACTGTAACCAAAGCTAGCGCAGACATGTCGCTATCGCGTCGTATTAACTATTTTCAGATATATTCCAATATTGGTGAAGATGTACGTGTGGGAGATGTTGAAGCTCCATTGCTAGCAATGATACCATACCAGCCAAAAAGCTGCAGTATTTTATCTGAGCATACTTTCAAGAAAGTGCATTATACAAAGCTGAAATCAAACTACATCCCACAAATTGATATTACCATTTATGACGATGCTGGTGCGTTGATTCCTTTTCATAAAGATGCTGTGACAAGTATTACACTCCATTTCCGAATGAAGAGTTAATGCAAAAGTATGCTATTATATTTTTCCAATGTGAATAATATGGAAAGTGAAAATAAGGACTCGTTTCTAATCTACTTGCCCAGTAATGCTTCTATGAATAAATTTCCCAAAAATAAACCATCAGACTATCGAGTAGAATTAAATCGCCCACTGCATTTAGAAGGTGAATGGGAGGTTGGCGTTTCTAGTATTTGCTATGATAGCAATATTCAGAATGTGATTGATTTGGAAGAAATGATATTGACTCCTCGCACCCATGATGGAATAACGATGAATAATGCATTCCAGTTCCCATACAATTTAACATCAGATGGAAAGTGGAACTATGAATGGATTCAGATAAAATCAGATTCTTATGAACCATTTGGGAATGAGAAAATTATTAAGGCATTCAACAGTGGTAATACTTCCATCATGAAGAATAAAAATCAGAAAGCTTATGAGTTTACTATCTATCATTTGAGTGGGAGACAGTTCCTCCGCTTTCATTCTTTTACTAAAGGTCTTACGCTGAGGTTGGATAATGAATTCTATCCACATCTTGGTTTTGGCCATGGACTACATCTAACGTCAATTGCTACTGCAAATGTTAGAAAAGTTTATTCAAATCGAATCAACAAATTTCATTATAGATTTAAAATATTTGATGAAGATGTTGTAGAATGCGAAGAACGCATCATTTTGAAAAAGCGTGGTGTTCAACCTTTATCACTTATTGAGTTAGTAAAACGATGGAATGAGACTGTGGGTAAGAAGTATGGAGAGAAAATTATGGCGGACAAAAATAAGTTGGTTATTCAGAAATATAATGACAAACTAACAGTTTATTTCTCTCCAACCTTGCGTCATTTTGTAAGACATTATACACCTATTATTGGAAGCGGTCTGGTGTATGCTTCTCATGAATATCACACTAAAGCTGATTCAGTTAATGATGAATGGTGGGTGGACATCTATGGCGATCGCATCAAGAAAATTTACCAGTCTTATGAAGAATCTAAAGTTGCTATCAATATAATGCCGCGTCTATATCATACAGTTGAAAGCTTCATTCATGTAGTAAATCCTTATATACAACAGAAGTTGAAGCATGTGATGAAAAGTAAATATGATGTAAAGACACACCACATTTCGTTTTCAATTGAAAATCAACGCGTTCTTCTGAAACTGGGTGATGACATTCAATGTCAATTGAGTAAAAATTTGAAAAAACTCTTTGGCTTTTCAATGCTACAAACTGTGTTTGCTGCTGCGCATACGATTGGTATAGAAACACCAATGACACTTGATAAACATGAACAGCACCTTTACATTCAAAGTGATTTGATTTTACCTATTTCTGTTGGTGAGAAAAAAGAATACATTTTACGTGATTTCATTCATGATAAAGACGCTTCATATGGAATAGTCGAGAAGATGTTTGAATCTATTTTCTATCATCCCGTCATCAAACAAACTATACCCTCTATTGCTATCAAAATTACCAATGGTTTACAAGAGTGCATCCACGTGAAAGATACTAAATCCCTCATAACGTTAGTGTTTCGGAAAACAAAGTGAAGTCATTGTGATATGTTTATTGAAATATGTACATGAATGTGAAGCAATAGACTTTATACAACATCCACTGAAAATATA
Organism: Prostheceraeus crozeri; assembly: GCA_907163375.1. NCBI lineage: Eukaryota > Metazoa > Platyhelminthes > Polycladida > Euryleptidae > Prostheceraeus > Prostheceraeus crozeri. The sequence goes on from CAJQUW010000040.1 coordinate 106,577, forward strand.
TACATGAGCGCACTTCAATAAACATTGCTATATACAAAAAGTCTTTTTACTTCGTAAAGGGTGGAAATATACAGGGATAGGAAAAATGTCTTTCAGTGGAAAAGTCATCACATGGGGAATGTACAGATGTGGACACATATTCACAAGGAAGAAGCGATCTCATGCGATACATAAAACAACAATGTTTATCTACAGAAATCAACATCAAAATACTAAGTTAAGGATGATTATGCTAAGACGTCTCCTGAATGTGGTAGTGTGAGTTTAATTCTTTTGGGTGGTGGTATGTTTGTGTCAGGATGTCCATGTGGAAGAGATATGTTGTGTTCTAACCAGCACCTCTTATCCTCCCATGCTGAAAGCGCCCGTTTCCTAAAAGTATGAGTTTTGATCTCATGCGACTTAGATTTTAAGATTGTCATATTGACAAACGTTATATTTTTATTTCTATAGGCTTTCCTGAAATTCTTATGTTTCATGTTAGAGACCAATGATCTTGATATGCCTTTAGCGCGCTTAATGCTATCATCACTATTCTTTAATTTCATGGAATACATTTTTGGACGGAGGAGAATCATTTCATCTATTTCCTTCCCTGCTGTCTCATCCTTAAAGCAGCCAAGTTTTGCCTTATTTTTGATGGAGTAGAGTGGATGATCAGCAGGATAATTTGATGTATCAAAGTATCTTTCTAAAGATTTTCCTACTTCATTGAAATTTAAATCTTTTTGAGTGGTAATACCTAAGAAGAAACTATCTGTATCACCACCCAACAAACGAACCTCTTTTACGAGAGGACATGGTTTTAGTATTTTATAAAAGAGTTGGTACATTTCAAGCTTAGAGTAATCTAGTACAGCTTGACCAATATAGATGGGTTTGCACAACTCAACTTCAGATTTTATCATTTTAACACCTATAAGGTCCTCATCGATAATGTCTCTATCGATGAATAGAGGTGATGAGGTCAATTTGTGATACTTTTGATCATCATTAACTAGTTTGTAGTTTACGCGCTTTCTAACATCCTCCATCGTCTTACCAAATAGACTGTTGTTCTTATATTTATAAAAATCTTTTTCAAAGTTATTTTGGGCTAGTGCACGTTTCTGGCTGTTGCTATCAATATATGGCTTGAGGAAGGCTTTCTGTCTACATTTAATAATGCGGTGAACTCTTTTTAAAATCATACCCATTTCTAAATAAAATTTTAAGATGCTAAAGTGGACTAGATAGTTTTCTTTATCATACTGGGTGAGTAAAAGTTTGCGGCAAGGCTTATAGTCGGGTTGTCCACATGATTCTAAATCTTTATGAAATTGTTTCATAAAGTCGGAAAACATATCTTTACTCACTTCACCTGATTCGGGTGCGAGTGGAAAATCTACGGTTTTATGTTTAATATTATTTGGATAGATTAGATCTATCTCAAAATAATATCCCCAATCACCTTCATCTGGAATTGCTAGTATGTTGGAAGGGTTGGAGAAATGTTGAATATCACTATCATCTAACCAGCTAAACTCAGAGTGAGGTAGCGGTTTGGATAATGAACTACCATACAAATTATTTTGGTCATAATACTTCAGATGGGTATGATCATTACCTACTGTTTCAGATTTTAACCTATGTTTATTTACAAATGTGAGACCACCGCGAATTCCTCGCTCAAATAAATTATACATCTCTGGATCTTGTAAGAGATGAATGGTCTCACCAGTCATTTTAAAAGCAGACTTAAATGACATGGCTGGCAGACTGACAAAGTGGACGGGATCTAACTTATCTTCTTCTAATGCCACTCGACGAAACTCCTGAAGTACATCAGCCAGCAAAAATACATCTAACTTAAGGTAGGCAATCATATATTCACCAAATGTATGGCAGTCAAATTTTATCCATGCATCTTGTGCATGATCATAATCTTCGGTCTTACATTCTGCACCGGTCAAATCATTTTTAAATTTATCTATGGGCGGAAGAGAAGTCTCGCCGAGTTTACTAATCGCATCAAAATATGCATATGGAAAGACTCCTTTCCGTGTGATGACTTCATCGGTTAGATTTGGGTATTGTTTCTTAAGATTTTGTGTTAGTGGAAGAGACTTTAGATTTTGCACGAGAGAGGCCAGTGATGCAGTCATAAATTGGTAGGAATCTAAAAATTTTATATCAAAATAGACCGTCTTATTTTCTTTAGTTTTATCGACAGGCACTTTTGCTGTCATGGCCATAAACTTCTCTCTCGTTTGCGCTATAACATCAAGCTTCCACTCTTTCATTTGACCTAAACCTCCTTTTATTATCATATGGCTGTCATAGCCCTTGAAATTGTGGAAAATGACGGGTAATGTACGCCGCTTCATCCTCAGCGAAAAATTACATTTTGAGCAGAGTGCGTTTCTAAATTTAGCAGTGATGTGATCATGGTCGCGCACTTTCTTAATCTTATCATCGTCAAATGTTTTCCTACATTTGGGGCAAACGTTGCAACTATCAAATTTTACTTGATCATCTGCTGTCATATGCAATGATCTGCGATAGAGTTCACCATCATGTTTTTGTTGAAATTTTACAGCCTGTTCGAGGAATTGTAGGAATTGGTAAATACAATCCTCACCTTGCCAGACGCGCATTTTATTTTGCCTACTCCTAAAGTGATCATGCCATACTTCATAGCAGGAAATGGCTGCTGGTCGATGGATGTTATCATCGATATAACATTCGATGTCAGCATAGATGACACGAAGAGGACTTAGTTCATCACCATTCTCTCTATATGAAAACTCCTTATCTTTGGGCATGCGCTCCATTTGCAGTTTACCTCGCTTACACCATTCGTAATGAGTTTCAAATTTAGTTTTCCTCCTAAAGTGGCGAATACATCTGTCGCAGTAATATAACTCTCTACTAGAGTTTTCTAAGTGGTGGTATAAGCGAGAGATTTTGGGAATACCGCAGTAGTGCCATTCCTCACTATCATCCTGTTTTACTAATAACAGGTTTACTGTACGTTCATAACAACTCGAACGCGAGTTGTAGCGCACACCCTTCAATCCCTTTTCCCAAACATGGAGAACTATTTTGATGTTGTTCAATTTTTCAAATTTTTCTATATCTTTAATTTTCATATCGTCACTATTACAGTCATCGAAGTTTAATTCATTCTCCCACTGTTGATACTTACTCTTGCGGTATCGACTATTCTGCACATCATTATAGTGGAGAATGGAGAGGACGGCATACTTAAAACATTGCGATTCGCAATCTACAGAAATGACTGCTGCTTTATTTCTTAAATTTTTCGGAAGTTTAAAGGAGCCTCGACCACTATGATTTCCTAATAAACTGATTTTAATCATGGCGGTCTCAATACCATCAAAAACGAGTCCACTATCACGCTCGTTAAATTTATCTATATTTAATTTTAACCCTTGGATATGAAAATTTATCCAAGACTCACAGTCTACAACTTCGGTTGCAGGAGAGGAGGGTATGTGAAACTCCAACCTCTCTATTATTTGTCCAGTATGGTGGTCGATTTTTACATATTTTATTTTAAGATAGATGAGCGCCTTCATTCTAAAATTGTCTAAATTGTTGAAGAGCGCTTCTATCAATGATGAATTTTGATGAAACCATTCCTCAAAGTTAGCAATGGTTTCTGAGGAGTCCATCTGGTAGTTCCTCACTAAATTATTTATGGACACCTCAGTGAGTCGGATAGAGGAGGTACCGTTGGTGTAGGTATCGTTCGTGTGTGTATGTTGAAGTCTGTGCGAAGATAGTTCAAAACGTGTCTCGAAAGACTGAATGCATAAATCGCAAGAAAAGGAGACATCGTTAACAGAATCATCCCTACCTTCGGAGATTGATGCCGGCTTAGGTCTACAAACACCTCGCTTGATGTGTCGGATGAGATCACGCTTCCTCGTGAAGATGTGTCCACAGTCAGCACATTGCCGATCGTCGCATTCCCGCGACAATGTTGAGATGGACTCGCACGAGATGGAACTGGTATCACCTGAAAGAGAAATCATTCTTTCATCTCTGTTCAAGTCTCAGTGTATTGTTACAACCTACCTTGACTCAACAACTCTAAACTTTCCTCGAGAAGGGAGGGTGTTGGTGATGAAGTTGATGCCTGAAATTGAGGAAGATGCTATTAGCTACACGTTTGAGGGAGATGAGAGAGGAAATTTTCAACTTACCATTTGAACGAAATTATGTTTAAGCTTGATACTTCAACAAGATAGAGACTTCACTCAAATTTGGAATTCACTAAAGAGCAGTTCACTTGTACGCCTCAAATACAGAATTCGTCAGAGAACAGTTCAATTATGCGTCTCAAAGACAGAGTGAAATGATACGGATATCACTTTGCTTATATACTTTCATTCTCTTCATTCATTGGATGTTCATTCTGATTGGCTGCTTGTGTATACTTAAGAATTAGAAAACATTTCAAAGTCATTATTCACAGTCAACATGACAAGCCCTCCAACAACGCCAAACACAAAATTCTCTTCTCCATGCTCAACACCAAAGGCGCTCGTTACACCAAATGCACCAAGAAAGGCGAAGGTGGAGAAGGTGTACCGACTGGACAATATACGAAAGTTATCATTACCAGCGGACGAGGAAGAGGAGAGTGTATGTGAGAAGGAGTGTCCCGACTTAACAGGCGTGAGGTGGAAGTATCTCCAGTACGATACTGACGATGTGATGGAGATCACCAGCACGAAATTCCTCCACCAATTATGGGAGTGGTACACCCCTAACTCCCAGCCACGAACTATGGCAGAGTGGGAGTATATTGATAAAGTGAGGCTCGCAGTGGAAGAACGATTAAAGCAACTGAACTGTTTTTGTTATCTATGTGAAGTCAGACTCTGGGACGATATTGACGATGAAGACCTTTTGAAATACATGCCATAATAAATTTTTACTTCATATTATCTTTGCTTTCATACTGACGTACTTGAATGGGGCTTCAGTGGATGATTTAATCATGTATACATTTTCATTTGGAAATAGTAGCACGCTTAGTCTAACTTGTAAATCTTAAAACATTTCATATGGACGATGATGATAGATGAAATAGTGTCAAATAAAATTAAGATAGCTTACACTTCTGATACAGGGATAGCAATCGACTGCGATCCATGTGTAAAGAGCTTGTTAGACTACGGATGGGGTTAAGTGGATGATTTAACCATGTATACATTTTCATTTGGAAATAGTAGCACGCTTAGTCTAACTTGTAAATCTTAAAACATTTCATATGGACGATGATGATAGATGAAATAGTGTCAAATAAAATTAAGATAGCTTACACTTCTGATACAGGGATAGCAATCGACTGCGATCCATGTGTAAAGAGCTTGTTAGACTACGGATGGGGTTAAGTGGATGATTTAACCATGTATACATTTTCATTTGGAAATAGTAGCACGCTTAGTCTAACTTGTAAATCTTAAAACATTTCATATGGACGATGATGATAGATGAAATAGTGTCAAATAAAATTAAGATAGCTTACACTTCTGATACAGGGATAGCAATCGACTGCGATCCATGTGTAAAGAGCTTGTTAGACTACGGAAGAGAGAAGTGTGTTATGTTGCGTGTGGCGCGTGAGTGTCCTCCCATTTCATTCCATTCATTATTTTTCTTCCCCTCTGCATTCCATATCCGAGGATATGTGGCGGGCTTGGGACCGCTTTAGCTGCATTAGAAGGTTGGCCCTTAAAAGAGCCCATGGGTCGTTCTCCGTCCACCGACACTCCTCTCACTTCTGCAAAAACTCTGAAAGAAAAAGAATAGGAGATTAGATGAGCTACAAAAATGATCATGTTGAGGAAGCTTACTGGGAACTTTCTTCCGAACTTTTCGGACGACGAGGTCTTCGAGCTGACCGGTAACGTCCATACTCATGTGGAGACATCGGACTCCGTCGCCCTCATAGCACTGCTGGGTCACGTTGGGGTCATCCGTGATGGTTGGGGCGTCGCAAACATTGTTCTCAAAGAGGGGAAGATGGACTTCATACACTCTTCTTTTTCGACACTTCAAACGCTCATGCAGTCGCTCCACTTCACCCGTCAACCTCTTATTAATGAACTTCACCTCCTCCGTCTCCTTCACCACGCTTCGCATCCGCTCTATCTCTTCATCCTTCCTCGACACACTCGCCCGCAAACTCTCCACCAAACCTGCCTTCCTCATCAACTCGCTCCTTTCCGCCATCCATTCCTTCTCCTTCTTTCTCAAGCTCTCCAACTCTTCCCTCGTTGCCCTATACCCCTCAACCTTCACCTTCAGCTCTTCATTCTCCTTCAAAACTTTTCTATTGTTACTTTCCAAAGCCATCACACGATCCTTCATTCTCACAAATACCTCCGTGTCATACGCCTCTTGCTGCCGTGGCGATGACGCTGCCATCGGCTTAGCCACTTCCTCCCCCTCCCACTCTTCCTTCAAATCCGCTATGTCCCCAAACAAATCTTCCATCACCGCATCCAAATCAACATCATCCTTCTTCTTCATTTTCGCTCTCAACTCAACTTCCTCACTCGAACTCCCATCACTCGAACTCCCCTCACTCGCATTCCTCACCACTTTCTCCCCAATCACGTCCTGAATCGTGGCCACCGCCTTTCTCACCTCTTCCCTTTCCAACAACTCTCCCTCAAACCATGCCTTGAACCCCTTCTCTCCGATGTTCCCACTCTCACACTGCAGGTGCGCCTTCATAAATTCCTTCTCATCCCCCATCACACATTTCCGACAAGACACACACAACCTCAACATCACTTTCCTCTCATGGCCCATCGTCCCCTCTTTTTCTTTTAAGTGTTTCTTGAGTTCGCTACCTCTAGCAATCTTGCCACAACTGCACTTGCCCACTAGCATCTTGGCGTTACTCGCTTTCGTCATGAAAATTCTGTAAAGATAGAGTAAAATTTGATAGCAAGTGTTTATAGGATACTACTTGCTGATATGCATTGAAAGACTAAGTCACCAAACATTTGATAGCAAGTCAGCAACCGTTTGGGTGTTAAGCTCTTGAATCCGTTACAGGCATTACTCAGAGGGGATCTTATCCCAGCTCCAAGGCCTCGACCCACAAATCCAACCTCGATCGGACAGAGCGTGCGTCATATCACTGTGTTGGTATCCGGGCCCCAGTTTTGACATGAAAACCGGTGGAGTTATTTACAAGAGGAAACGACCCAAGTCACAGAGACTCATAAACGACTGCTTTTTATTCAAAAACTTTAATTATTATCATTAAATATGAATTTAAATTTTTCAGTATTTTAGTACTACTCATAAAACGTTTATAAGTAGTCTGTCACCTTCAGCATAGCAAACGCTGTCGAATGTTTTTTGAATCAAGTCTAAAGGACTTGTAGAAGCAAAGTTATAGCCGTTTGAAGATTTCGGCCTACTATCATCAAATGGTCAGTCATGCTATACTGACTAACCTATAAGTCTGACACCTTAGCTGATATCAGCAATGTAAAGTCAGAAGTCCGATATCGGACCTCAAGAGAAACGACTTACCTGTAGTCAGTTTCTCAACTTAGTGAAATTCCTCTCCCGATCCCGTTCTTATATACCCTGTGAATATGCAATCGATAAGACGGGGGGGGGACGTCAATGAAATTTCAAAATTTGATGAAAAATGTTTTGGTGACGGTCCCAGGTCGAAATTCCACACTTTGGAAAATTTTCAAATTTTTACCCATACAAAGTCACTCTGACACTTAGGATTTTTTCAGGTAAGCGAGCTCCGACCTAAAATCTTGTAACCGCTCTAACTTTTGAACGAAGACAGATAGGAACAAGCCGATTGTTTCACTGAATTTGTCTCACTCTTAGCTTTCAAACGAGCTATCGCACGACAAAATCCGTCCACTGGAAGCCAAAATCGAAGCAAGCTGTCCAGAGGGGGGGGGACGTCAGTGAAATTTCAAAATTTGATGAAAAATGTTTTGGTGACGGTCCCAGGTCGAAATTCCACACTTTGGAAAATTTTCAAATTTTTACCCATACAAAGTCACTCTGACACTTAGGATTTTTTCAGGTAAGCGAGCTCCGACCTAAAATCTTGTAACCGCTCTAACTTTTGAACGAAGACAGATAGGAACAAGCCGATTGTTTCACTGAATTTGTCTCACTCTTAGCTTTCAACCGAGCTATCGCACGACAAAATCCGTCCACTGGAAGCCAAAATCGAAGCAAGCTGTCTAGGGGGGGGGGGACGTCAGTGAAATTTCAAAATTTGATGAAAAATGTTTTGGTGACGGTCCCAGGTCGAAATTCCACACTTTGGAAAATTTTCAAATTTTTACCCATACAAAGTCACTCTGACACTTAGGATTTTTTCAGGTAAGCGAGCTCCGACCTAAAATCTTGTAACCGCTCTAACTTTTGAACGAAGACAGATAGGAACAAGCCGATTGTTTCACTGAATTTGTCTCACTCTTAGCTTTCAAACGAGCTATCGCACGACAAAATCCGTCCACTGGAAGCCAAAATCGAAGCAAGCTGTCCAGAGGGGGGGGACGTCAGTGAAATTTCAAAATTTGATGAAAAATGTTTTGGTGACGGTCCCAGGTCGAAATTCCACACTTTGGAAAATTTTCAAATTTTTACCCATACAAAGTCACTCTGACACTTAGGATTTTTTCAGGTAAGCGAGCTCCGACCTAAAATCTTGTAACCGCTCTAACTTTTGAACGAAGACAGATAGGAACAAGCCGATTGTTTCACTGAATTTGTCTCACTCTTAGCTTTCAAACGAGCTAATCGCACGACAAAATCCGTCCACTGGAAGCCAAAATCGAAGCAAGCTGTCCAGAGGGGGGGGGACGTCAGTGAAATTTCAGAATTTGATGAAAAATGTGTTGGTGACGGTCCCAGGTCGAAATTCCACACTTTGGAAAATTTTCAAAATTTTACCCATACAAAGTCACTCTGACACTTAGGATTTTTTCAGGTAAGCGAGCTCCGACCTAAAATCTTGTAACCGCTCTAACTTTTGAACGAAGACAGATAGGAACAAGCCGATTCTTTCACTGAATTTGTCTCACTCTTAGCTTTCAAACGAGCTATCGCACGACAAAATCCGTCACTGGAAGCCAAAATCGAAGCAAGCTGTCCAGAGGGGGGGGACGTCAGTGAAATTTCAAAATTTGATGAAAAATGTTTTGGTGACGGTCCCAGGTCGAAATTCCACACTTTGGAAAATTTTCAAATTTTTACCCATACAAAGTCACTCTGACACTTAGGATTTTTTCAGGTAAGCGAGCTCCGACCTAAAATCTTGTAAACAGCTCTAACTTTTGAACGAAGACAGATATGAACAAGCCGTTTCTTTCACTGAATTTGTCTCACTCTTAGCTTTCAAACGAGCTATCGCACGACAAAATCCGTCCACTGGAAGCCAAAATCGAAGCAAGCTGTCTAGAGGGGGGGGGGACGTCAGCCGAAAATTTTTTCTCTCCGATTTCGCTGGAAACATCCTTCCTAACCCAAAATTTCACGTAGATTCCGAATCTGGACTCCGTTTTCTCATCCGATGCTTCGTTTGGGCGCTACACACCAAAACGTCCCAAATTCTAACTCTGTCGTTTTTTCGAAAAATGTTGAAAATTTTTTCTCTCCGATTGACTTGAAACTCACCATACAGATAGAGAATTTCACGCTGATTCCAAATCTGGCCTCCGTTTACCCATCCGAGCCTTCGTTTGGGTGCTTACAGCCCAAAACGTCCAAATTCTAACTCTGTCGTTTTTCGCCAATGTCCCAAAATCTTAAATGGCGTCTCACATCTAAACGAAGACAGATAGGAACAAGCCGATTCTTTCACTGAATTTGTCTCACTCTTAGCTTTCAAACGAGCTATCGCACGACAAAATGCGTCCACTAGAAGCCAAAATCGAAGCAAGCTGTCCAGAGGGGGGGGGGACGTCAGCCGAAAATTTTTTCTCTCCGATTTCGCTGGAAACATCCTTCCTAACCCAAAATTTCACGTAGATTCCGAATCTGGACTCCGTTTTCTCATCCAAACACTCCTTCCACTCGAAAACAACCCATTTACAACCCAACATTCAGCAGGGTATTGCACCAAAAAACATCACACACTATAGTCCTCAACACTAATCCTGGCGGTTTTTCGCCCAAGTCCACCACGACACTCTACTTATCGTTCCAGAGGGGGGGGGGATGGGACATCAGACCCGAAGCACCACACGGCGGCCGACCACGAACCACTCCTGGATCTGCCGTTCCAGAGGGATTTGGGTGGTTCACACACCCCTAGGGGCGCCGGTCGAGTCTGTTTTGTCATTTGCTTACTACTGAGGCCAAAGACTGAAACCAACTTTGACTTCAAATATGTTTCACACACGTCAGGACAACGTGTTAATCACAGTCCGATCAATTAAACGTATTTGTGTGCTTCTTAAATGTGGGGCCGAGTGTAGGCACTAATAGACGATCTTGCGAAATACTTGCGAATCTGCCAAAAATCTTACGATCGTAAGATATAATCCCATTTCTTGTGCCTGTCGTGCACAAGATTATCAGCAAAACCTCAAAATATTTTTATCGAAAGTTGTCGTGTGCTGGATCCTGCATCATGACTTGAGCAGGACAGTCAATCGACAACTTCAAGCGCTGCTATTCAGACACGTTCCTCCTTCACGGTGTGCCTGAATCCACTTTTGGTCGAAGGAATTAGAACTCAAAATATTTTTGCTGCAAGGATGAGAGTAGGCTTGCAGAAGTTGATTAAAACAAAAATTAAAAAAATCGATCGACGTCTTTATGAATAATTTGATTTTAGTACTTATTATATAGCTAATTGGATTAATGACAAGCAAATGACAAACACTCGAACAAACACCGGCGGCCGCCCGCCCCCCCCCCCTCTTGGAAACGGCAGAGTGTCGTGGTCGGCCGCCGTGGTGCTTCGGTCTCTGAGTACCCCCCCCCTCTTTAACTATAGAGTGTCGAGGTGGACTTGGGCGACCGCCAGGATTAGTGTTGAGGCTATATTGTGTGATGATTTTGGTGCAATCTGCTGAATGTTGGGTTGTAAATGGGTAGTTTCGAGTGGAAGGAGAGGTTGGAAGAGAAAACGGAGTCCAGATTCGGAATCTACGTGAAATTTTGGGTTAGGAAGGATGTTTCCAGCGAAATCGGAGAGAAAAAATTTTCGGCTGACGCCCCCCCCCCTCTGGACAGCTCGCTTCGATTTTGGCTTCTAGTGGACGGATTTTGTCGTGCGATAGCTCGTTTGAAAGCTAAGAGTGAGACAAATTCAGTGAAAGAATCGGCTTTTCCTATCTGTCTTCGTTTAGATGTGAGACGCCATTTAAGATTTTGGGACATTGGCGAAAAACGACAGAGTTAGAATTTGGGACGTTTTGGGCTCTAGCTTCAAAACGAAGCATCGGATTGGAAAACGGATTTCAGATTTGGAATCAGCGTGAAATTCTCTATCTGTATGGTGAGTTTCAAGTCATTCGGAGAGAAAAAATTTTCAACATTTTTCGAAAAAACGACAGAGTTAGAATTTGGGACGTTTTGGTGTGTAGCGCCCAAACGAAGCATCGGATGAGAAAACGGAGGCCAGATTCGGAATCTACGTGAAATTTTGGGTTAGGAAGGATGTTTCCAGCGAAATCGGAGAGAAAAAATTTTCACTGACGTCCCCCCCCCCTCTGGACAGCTTGCTTCGATTTTGGCTTCCAGTGGACGGATTTTGTCGTGCGATAGCTCGTTTGAAAGCTAAGAATGAGACAAATTCAGTGAAAGAATCGGCTTGTTCCTATCTGTCTTCGTTCAAAAGTTAGAGCGGTTACAAGATTTTAGGTCGGAGCTCGCTTACCTGAAAAAATCCTAAGTGTCAGAGTGACTTTGTATGGGTAAAAATTTGAAAATTTTCCAAAGTGTGGAATTTCGACCTGGGACCGTCACCAAAACATTTTTCATCAAATTTTGAAATTTCACTGACGTCCCCCCCCTCTGGACCGCTTGCTTCGATTTTGGCTTCCAGTGGACGGATTTTGTCGTGCGATAGCTCGTTTGAAAGCTAAGAGTGAGACAAATTCAGTGAAAGAATCGGCTTGTTCCTATCTGTCTTCGTTCAAAAGTTAGAGCGGTTACAAGATTTTAGGTCGGAGCTCGCTTACCTGAAAAAATCCTAAGTGTCAGAGTGACTTTGTATGGGTAAAAATTTGAAAATTTTCCAAAGTGTGGAATTTCGACCTGGGACGTCACCAAAACATTTTTCATCAAATTTTGAAATTTCACTGACGTCCCCCCCCCCCTCTGGACAGCTTGCTTCGATTTTGGCTTCCAGTGGACGGATTTTGTCGTGCGATAGCTCGTTTGAAAGCTAAGAGTGAGACAAATTCAGTGAAACAATCGGCTTGTTCCTATCTGTCTTCGTTTAGATGTGAGACGCCATTTAAGATTTTGGGACATTGGCGAAAAACGACAGAGTTAGAATTTGGGACGTTTTGGGCTGTAGCACCAAAACGAAGGCTCGGATGGGTAAACGGAGGCCAGATTTGGAATCAGCTTGATGTTATTGTCCAATGAGGATCATCATCCAATGAGAATCAAGCATTTTCTTTATAAATAGCGAGCCTTCCACAGTGAGAATCATTCCATCGTTGAATCACACGAGTGACGGACGCACATTTTCTCTCTCTCTCTAGTTCCCTGTTCTATTATCCAACTAAAATGGTAAGTCGCTACTTCCCTCCCTCTCCTCCCTTGAACGTAAACTTAATACAATCTTTTTTCATTTTCAGGCATCTACTCCATCTGCTGCACTAGTAGGACAAAATGGCGGTCAAACGTTACAAAGTTCGCTACGGTCAGATCATCTACAACTGAGGCCAGTGGAAGAAACATCCAAGGTACATAATCCTACACCGCTACAGCGTAAATTTAAACAAGCCTTGCGTTATGATGATCATAGCGTAGTACTCCAAACGGGAATGCTCCCTTCCACGGATGTCAAGGTAATGCACAATCAGTATGGGGACTACATACTGATCCCCGTGAGTCCGTATATTCGCCACCAACTTGATATTATTGAGGAGTACGTGACATTAAATATGGACATTCCTACTCCTCTTGCTCAAGAGTGGAAGGCGAGAGATGACAAGGATACTCCCTATAGAAAGATTTGGGATGGTAATCACATTTGCCTACCGGTATCACATTGGTGTACTTACTATAAGAAGGATGGAGATCATTCAATACCCATCAGATGTGATGAGCTCGGAGAAGGTACTTGGATATCCTTTTCAAAGTGAATGGGCTATATTATGGTCGACACAAGGATAATAAAATAGCCTCTCTCTCCATGCATATGGAATCCATCCTATATATTCCGAAACCACCCAACGTGGACGACATAATTGATCAAATCCTTAACAGCAGTGGTACGAAGCGCAAGTCGGAGAAGAATGCTACATCAAAACGCAAATCAAAGAAGGAGAATTGCTAGTCCTTTCCTAACTCTACCCTATGACAATTCGCTTATGTGCTTTGAGTGTCGTAGACGTGGTCTTATTAGATACATTTTACTTCTTCGTTGCCATCATATCATTTGTGTATTTTGTCGTGAAAAGCATCGATGTAATTCTTCATTTTGTAATATGTTATAGAACGCTTCCTTAGATGTTGTAAATTTCCGTTTTAGGCTTCTATCATCATTTTTATGGATTGTGAGGGTGAACCTGTACAGGAGCTCAGTGCTATTGCTATGAACAATTGGACATATCAGATTGTTAGTGTCTATCATCAACATGCCAACTGCGATCCCAATGTTGATCAATGGGCGAGAAACACATTCATGGACTTAATCTGAAATATTTGCAAGACTATGGCTTTTCTTGTGAGAGTGCTCTTCTTATTGACTTTAAACGATGGTTAGCTGCTTTCAATGTTATACGCATCTTTTGTAATAATCCTGGTAAGGAGAGGAAAGTATTTCCCAATCTAATCATTGATGATATTTTGCTCCCGCCTTGGGATAGTAGAGTGAATCAACATTATCATGAAGTCACGAAACGTTTTAAGGATTTGTGTGTTCTATTTTGTCTGTTCGTTGTAGTAGCTACGTTCATAACCAATGCTTCTTTCCTCCTTACCTCAACACTGCCAAAGTCCTGTATGGTTATCATTGCTCGCTGTATGATAGTTACCAGCTGTATCTATTTTATCTCTTTCAAACCATTGATTTATAATGCATGCTTGTTACCGTTATTCAATAAATGTTACTATGAGAAGAGTTGTTGTTTTCATGCAATGGATGGGTTAGATAAAGGGCGATCATGTCTTTCTCAAACGACTGCGGAACATTACGTTTTCATAGGCAAAGTTTAAAAGGAGCTGTTCAAGATTATGTGATAAAATTTCATAAAGATGAGACCGACATCGAAGCAGTGGTTGATGATGCTAGCACTCTATTTCTAGAGTTAATGAATACATTCTCTGATAGCATTATCATGGCGCGATTAGTTGCGAAAATTAAGTTTAGTCATTTTGGAAAGGAAGAGGTGGAAAGTCGCTCTTTCCATTTTGCTTCTTATTCAATGGAAGTGGTAGATCACCCCCAAGAAGTTTTTAAAAGACATATGATAAAAATTGCCGAACGTCTTAACCCATTTAACCATCATGGTAGCAGTCTAGTGATTGAAGCGATTTCAGATATTCACATTCAACTTTCCATAAAGAAAAATTGAAAATGCAGTGGTACTTGATTGTAGCACAACTGGTTTTCGAGCTATGTCTGCTCACTCTCGAAGTATATTCCTTCTGTACATGCGTCTATTATTTAGAAAGGGCTAGCAAATTCATATCTTCAAAAAGACTTGCTATAGACATCAGTAACGGCGAAACTATGTGTTGCGATGTATGTAAGCGAAAGGATGGAAATGAAAAGCGCATCTTCAAGAGATGTAAGCATGCTTTTTGTCAACGCTGTTTCATACGTAATTGCATTCAACTTTGCCAATGTAACCACTGTGATATTGCTCATTTCGAGTGTCACTTATGTCGCAATAGTTAGTACCTATGCAAATGTGGTAAAGATAGGTTTTAGCAAAGACTAACACGGAAAATGGCGAAACGTAAAATGACGAAACGTAAAAGTCAAAAGTTTTCTTCAGCCATTGAAGCTCTCCGACGAATGAAAGCAAATCAGCGATACAATGCTATACGACATGCTAACGATAAATTCATTTGTGAAATTATTTCTCATGTGAGGAAGTTGAGGACGAAGAAATTAGCGCCAAAACAACGAAAGTTACTTAAGCGATATGCTACAAAATTGCGTTTCATCTCCAATCCTAAAGTCGCCCTTCAAAGAAAGAGGAAAACTCTAACACAAAAGGGCGGTTTCCTTTCAGCAATACTTCCAATGATAGCTCCTGCGTGGGCAACCTATTGGGAAATATCTTTGGCTCTAAGCGTTAATTATGCAAATGTTGAGTCTCAAAGTAATAAAATGGATTTCAGACTTCAATGTGATAAAGTTCTGACTGTATCAGGTCCATCTCATGCAGGTAAAACTGTTTTCACGCTGAATTTATTGGATAAAAGAAGGGAGTTGTTTAAGGAACCTATCAATCGAGTGATTTGGTGTTATGGTATTTATCAACCGTCGCTGTTTCAGGAATTGCAAAGTCGCAACTTTATTCGACATGAAGGAATTATTGCAGTGGATAAACTTCAGTCTAATGATGTTGTTGTATTGGATGATTTATTAAAAGAAAGTAAGAATTCAAAAGATGTTACAGATATGTTCACTCGCGCAGTACACCATAAAAGGTGTTTTATCATCTATATTACACAAAATTTGTTTCCTGATGGAAAAGAAGCTCGTACTCGAAACCTGAATACACACTATTATGCTATTTTCAAGAATCCGCGAGATAAAAGTCAATTTGAAATTTTAGCGCGACAAGTTGCACCCAGAGGATCAAAAGCCTTAATTGAAATTTTTCAAGCAGCTACTGAAAAACCATACGGTTACTTATTCATTGACTTTACGCAAGAGTGTCCGGAAGAATTTAGATTTCGAAGTGATATTTTGAAAACTCCCATGATTATCTACAAACTATGAGTTCTTATTCTCGCATGATTGTTATTCCTCAGGATGAATATGTACAATTGACTGCCATGCAGCAAGTAAAGCAACCTCTTGCAAATCAAATGTATAGGAAAGAAATAGATTATCAGCAAAATGTTCACATCAAAGATCCACATCGTGCTGTATTATTACAATCGGAAACTGTTGAGCAATTGAAAAACTTGAAGAATAAGATGCGTGACTCTGTATCGACTGCTACACCTTTAGCATCTCGCGCACATGCCATATCTCTTTTCAACAGTATTGAGCCCCATCTCAATGTAAATGATAGAGGAGAAATCATTACAGATGAAAATAAAGTGATTGATGCTTCACGTTATGAAGACTTGATTCAGTATGCGACACGTAGAAAGCGCCGTCAGGGCTATGTTCCACCTGGTTGGTCATACTTTCTTAAACTATTGAAAAAGCATAATGTGCCAAAATTTGCTTTGAATAATGAGACATTGAAAGAACTTGATTCAACAGTGGCTACTACTCCAATGCTTCAGACGATGAAAATGCCAACAAATTGGTTTAAGGCGTCACCTGCTACATCCCCTCCCACACTCACTAAGCAAACAAGAGGAAGAACTCGACGTAGGTCTACATCGCCACTAAAACTGGTAAAAGGAAAACGTAAAACAGCTCCTCCCAGGAAATACATGTTCTCAGACTATTAATATGAAGCAGATGTGTTGCTTGCCATGTAATGAGCCGCCAGAGGTGAATGTCGTTGTCACTTGCACTTGCTGCGCCAGCTCTCATAATGAAACCCCTAAGCAATGTGAACACGATCGCAAAACCGCTAAAGCTAAATGCTGCAGTTGTTGTAAATGTAGAAAGGCAAGAAAACAAAAAGATGAGAATGAGGAAAAAGAGTCAGTCGTCATCGACTGAACGTTTGAAGTCAATCTATTATGATGTAAAACATCCGGCAGGATTTGCATCTATCAAGAAATTATCAAAAGCGAGTGGTCTTCCACAATCACAAGTGAAACGATGGTTAAAGGGTCAGGCTACCTATACACTCCACAAACAAGCGAAAAAGAAGTACCGCACCCGCCATTATATTGTTCATGACATCGATGAACAGTGGCAAGCAGATTTGTGTGATGTTGCCTCCATTTCAAAACATAACTCGGGTAATAATTTTATTTTAACCGTCATTGATATTTTCTCGCGTTATGCGTGGGCTCAACCTTTAAAAACTAAAGAAGGGAAAGGAGTAGCAAAAGCATTCCAAACAATTTTTCGAGAAGGTCGCATTCCAAAAAGAATTCAGAGTGATCAAGGAAAAGAGTTTGAAAATCAGCATGTGAGAAGATTATTTGAGAGGCATGACATTGAGTTGTTTAGTGTAAAGAGCGCTTATAAAGCTGCACTCGTTGAACGTTTTAATCGCACATTAAAAAATCGCTTGTGGCGACATTTTACTGCCAACTTGACACAAAATTGGACAAAGGTTCTACAAGATACACTCCATGCCTACAATCACTCTATCCATCGTTCTATTGGACTCAGACCAGTAGATGTAAATGCTGACAATGTTGATAAAGTGCGCGAATCATTCCAACGTAAACGCACTCATGTGAAAAGTGATGTGAAAATTGGCGATAAAGTTCGTATCTCAAAAGTGAAAAGTGTTTTTGCTAAAGGGTACCTCCCGAATTGGACAGAGGAGGTATTTACAGTATCAAGGATTAATCAAAAAGACTCTCCGACCACCTACAAGTTGAAAGATTACGATAATGAAGAAATTGAGGGTAGCTTTTACCGCGATGAGATTGAGGTAGTCACTGAAAGTGAAACATATTTGGTAGAGAAAATCATTCGATGTAGAAAACGGCAAGGTGAAGAATGGTGTCTTGTTAAATGGAGTGGTTATCCTTCAAGTATGAACTCTTGGATGCGTCGTGCCGACATCTTTCATCTAAGTGATCGACAGTGATTCATGCAAAGTTGTAACTAATAATGTTTAGGGTTTGAGCTATGAATCCAACTGCCTCATTTTATTCACGACCCTCCTATGTAAGTGGCGGAGGACAAATTTACATCGGCGCTCGCCGCCAACGTGGAGGTAGCATACTTGGTGCACTGAAATCTGTTGTAGCACCTCTCATATCCAATGTCGGTAGATCTTTGAAACGAAATGTTTTAAGTAATGCCATTGGCTTTGCTGGTGATGTTGCTAGTGATCTTTCCAGAGGTAGAAGTTTTAAGAGCAGTTTGTTGAATCGTGGGAAGGAACGCGGTTTAAAAACATTGAAGCAGACCATTGCTGGTGTTACTCAAGGAAAGAAATCACCTAAACGAATGAATAAAGGAAGGAGGAAACATCGCGGAGCTGGTAAGGTGCGATCTTCAGTCAAAAGGCATTCACGCAAACGTCGCAGAGGCTCTAATCATTCATCAGGCGCTAAACGACGACGCTGCTATAACTTCTAATCATGGAGTGTAAAACTTCCGGTTTTTGTTTGTTCGATCAACAAGCCATACAGACAGATATTCTTAGTTCAAGTATTGTAGATTATCATCCTCGAACAGCTGAGAATGCTGGCCCCATTGAATTTGTTATTCCTGGTGGTAGTGATGACTACATAGATTTGAGTTATGCGATGCTTGATTTGAGGTTTAGAATTCAGCAAGCAGATGGAACTGCTATTGACGATGCACATAAAGTTGGACTGAACAATTTACCATTGACTACATTACTTCGTGATGTTTCTCTAACGATTGGAGAGCAGCAGGTGGAAGGTGGTCAAAGCGATTATCCCTATAAATCATATTTCAATCATGTATCACAGTTTCATCCAGCAGCACAAAAAAGTCATATGGAAGCCATGGGATGGTACAGAGATGAAGCAGGAAAATTTGATGTTGAAACAAACAGTGGCTTTGTAAAGCGATCTGCTATGATTAAAGATAGTAGAGTATGTCAGCTATATGGTCCGCTGAATTTAGACTTCTTTAGACAGTCAAAGTTTTTACTCTGTAATACCAGCATGCGACTCAAGCTGACATTGAATAAGCCTGAATTTGCGCTGAATGCATTTGCTAAAGTTGACAATTTTAGAATTCATGTGGAAGATATTGCACTTTACATTCGTCGAGCAGTACCGAATCCAAGTGTCATTAGAGGGCATGCTGAAGGCCTTAACCGCCAAAATGCCATTTACCCCGTTCAGCATACAAAGCCTCTCACCTTTACAATTCCGAAAGATCAAAAGAGTTTCATGAAAGATGGCCTCTTTCCATCGGAAGCACCGAAGCTCCTCATGGTGGCAATGGTTGAAAATGATGCATTTAATGGTAATATAAAGAAGAATCCTTTCAATTTTAAACACAATCAGTTAAGTGAAATTGCTTTACGTGTAAATGGTGTGAGTCATCCTGGTCCACCCTACAAACCAGATTTTGCTTCGGATCAATTTATGCGCAGTTATGTTGATTTTATTGATGTCTTTGGCTTTTACAATACGGATGATACCAACGGACTGACTATGAAAGAGTTTAAGAGTGGTTATACTATTTATGCATTTGATTTGACTGCTGACAGCGATATTAGTGCACCCTATCGTCAAGCGAACGTACCTCTTAATATTCGTTTGGATTTGACGTTCAAAAGAACACTACCTGAGACGATCAATGTATTAATTTATGCAGTCTTCGATTCAAATATTGAAATTACAAAGTATCGTGACGTGATTCTTCAGTATAATTGTTAATGAGTTGGTTGACTGCTGACGATATTAAGACTAAAGTGCAGCGTAATGCAGACGAAGCGACGTTGAAAGCTTTCGATAATGTCTATTCACTCGATACCTTACCACCTGCAGTAAATCACTATCCCATCTTTATTGTGCTAAACACTCATTCTCAGAATTTAGGCGGTGAGCATTGGAAAGCGATCTTTATTGGAGAAGACCGACGTGGTGAACTATTTGACTCTCTTGCTCAACCTCCAAATATACCAACACAGCAGTGGTTGAGAAAACATACGCGTCAATATCAGCGAAATGAACGCATACTACAACATCCACTTTCATCAACGTGTGGTGCTTTTGTACTGTACTTCATCTTAAAACGTTTACATGTATCTCGATTTGTATCTATTATTCAAAACTTTTCATGTAATCCATCCTCTAATGAAAAAATGATTTGTAAGTTCTATCATGATTTGAAATAAAAACATCATGTTGGAAAAAATTGTTTTTTATTTTACAATCCGCTGGGTACGTACATACTCAATGAGATAGTCTAGGATCATATTTGCTTGTACATGAGATTTTAGTCCAGTAATGATCACTTTACTATTATGAAAGATTGCCACATGCACAGGTAACCAAAAACTAATGAGAGCTGCAGGAAAAAGTTCGGGTTCATAACACAAACTGTAACTGCTAGTACGAATCTTCAAAAATGATAGACTGTCACTCAATTGAGTAGAGATCACCATATTGTCCACAGTCAGATTCGACATCACACACCTCTCCCTCTTCCATATCCGACGTAGTAGTCTTTGTAGCTCTAAGCGCATTGACTGCGCCGATGAATGAGAAAGGGCGCCGAGAATCTGTACAGTCCCATTTGGGAAGAGTTGAAGATTCCGTGAATTGTTCATCTTCACCACTAACATTTGAGGACGGCCCGGGTAATACTTGCTGTTTGGAAGGTGTTGGTGTAATGTTGTGAGATCGATTTTGGTGTAGAGTCTGAAGCGACGGAGAATGTTGACGATGGTGTAGCGATGGCGCTTCATGATGAAAGAATGAGTAAATTGAGCGATGTACCTTCCTTTTATACTTTTCCCAACTACCTTGATGAAATGTGAAGTTAGTATGAAGTTGGGAATGATAAAGTTGAATTCGCCGATTGTTGACGCGCAGCCAGATGCGATTTCCAATACGTGAATGTCTTTTCATATAGAAGTATTTCAAGTCCTTCATGATATGATGTAGAGATTGAAAATGACGATAAGATAAAGCAAACTCTCTTCTCACATTTCCAGTTGAATCTTTGAAATAGACGTTTCGATCATGATCCGTTTCAATACGTTGTAGGGAATCTAATTTCCAACTCATGATGTGTGGTAGTCATGTCTGATTAAGATTTGCATAGTAGGGCGATGAACTCACGACGAATAAATGTCATGATGGAGCGATGTATATCTCTTCTATACTTCTCCCAATTGTATTTGCGAAATGAGAAACAGTTTGCGGAATGAGAATGGTAGATTTGAATTTCATTTCTGTAATGTTGAAGCCAAACTTGATCACCCAAGGAGATGAATCTTAATGTTTCAAAATATTCCAAATCCCTCATGATATCATTGAGGTTGACAAATTGTCGCCATGTTAATGTAATTCCTCTTGATGTATGACCATGAGAATTTTTGAAATGCACGTTTCCATCACGATCAACTCTGATATATTGTAGAGAGTCCAAAATCCAAGTCTTCATGATGTTATGCAAAGTTGCAGATCAGCAATATAAAAATGTCGTTTTATCATATTTTGCTTAGCAATGCGGCTACAAAGAGATTTACTAGTAATCGAGCCGCACTCTTTTCTACTCCCATTGATCATGCACAACAGCTAAATGGAAATTGGGAAGTGGGTGTCACTCAACTTGTTTATAGCAACTGTGTCTATACTTTTGATCATGAGGTGATGACTATTAATATGAGGCGTACAGCTGCTTACCAATGTGAAAAGGGCTGCCGAGTATACATTCCACAGTGGCCAAAGAAAGATCTCTTATTATGTAAAAAGTTTATATATGATTTCCTGAATAAAGCATGTAAACATATTGCCCAATTTACTCCGCACAATGATGATTATACTTATATACATCATGTAGTTGAGAAAGATTGGATTGTTGGTTTAAGTCCAAGTTTAAGAAATGATTTAGGCTACCTCGCTAGCGCCTTGACAAGCTATGATAATTTTAACGTTAATTACCACATAAGTGGTCATAAACAGTTAATATATCGAGAGGAAGCTTATTATGTAGATCTTATTCCAAAAAATGAGAAGACGTTGGTGAAGAAGATTGTGATTAAGCCAAGAAAGACAAACATGACTCCTGAAACATTATTGAAGAAATTTAATTATCTCCTTCGAGTTGATGGTAAACAAGTGGCAACATTGACTTATATCAAATCATCTAATCATATTGCAATAAGCAAATTAAATGATGATGATCTAGTATTAGTTTGTTCAAAAGATTTTCATCAGTTGTTACGACATCGTTCTGCAGCTGTTCATGGAAAATCTGATATGCAACATTTACCATGTGAAAGGCCAAATCAATTTGATACAGAATGGGTCGTATCTTTATACAGAAAGTGTGTAGAGCCTTTTGGTGGTTTCTTACATGAAACAAGAGTGTTGATGCCTCGCATTATTACTTCGGTTAAATTGGTTGTAGATTATTTAAATGAAGTGATTAATGAGCAACATATTTCATTTTCTGAAAAAGAAGGTACTTTGTCTCTCACTATAAATGGAAAAGGTATTGAACTAATTATGGATCTAATGGACATTTTGGGTTTTGATCAAAATATCTTTAAAAGTGGTACTGTAACCAAAGCTAGCGCAGACATGTCGCTATCGCGTCGTATTAACTATTTTCAGATATATTCCAATATTGGTGAAGATGTACGTGTGGGAGATGTTGAAGCTCCATTGCTAGCAATGATACCATACCAGCCAAAAAGCTGCAGTATTTTATCTGAGCATACTTTCAAGAAAGTGCATTATACAAAGCTGAAATCAAACTACATCCCACAAATTGATATTACCATTTATGACGATGCTGGTGCGTTGATTCCTTTTCATAAAGATGCTGTGACAAGTATTACACTCCATTTCCGAATGAAGAGTTAATGCAAAAGTATGCTATTATATTTTTCCAATGTGAATAATATGGAAAGTGAAAATAAGGACTCGTTTCTAATCTACTTGCCCAGTAATGCTTCTATGAATAAATTTCCCAAAAATAAACCATCAGACTATCGAGTAGAATTAAATCGCCCACTGCATTTAGAAGGTGAATGGGAGGTTGGCGTTTCTAGTATTTGCTATGATAGCAATATTCAGAATGTGATTGATTTGGAAGAAATGATATTGACTCCTCGCACCCATGATGGAATAACGATGAATAATGCATTCCAGTTCCCATACAATTTAACATCAGATGGAAAGTGGAACTATGAATGGATTCAGATAAAATCAGATTCTTATGAACCATTTGGGAATGAGAAAATTATTAAGGCATTCAACAGTGGTAATACTTCCATCATGAAGAATAAAAATCAGAAAGCTTATGAGTTTACTATCTATCATTTGAGTGGGAGACAGTTCCTCCGCTTTCATTCTTTTACTAAAGGTCTTACGCTGAGGTTGGATAATGAATTCTATCCACATCTTGGTTTTGGCCATGGACTACATCTAACGTCAATTGCTACTGCAAATGTTAGAAAAGTTTATTCAAATCGAATCAACAAATTTCATTATAGATTTAAAATATTTGATGAAGATGTTGTAGAATGCGAAGAACGCATCATTTTGAAAAAGCGTGGTGTTCAACCTTTATCACTTATTGAGTTAGTAAAACGATGGAATGAGACTGTGGGTAAGAAGTATGGAGAGAAAATTATGGCGGACAAAAATAAGTTGGTTATTCAGAAATATAATGACAAACTAACAGTTTATTTCTCTCCAACCTTGCGTCATTTTGTAAGACATTATACACCTATTATTGGAAGCGGTCTGGTGTATGCTTCTCATGAATATCACACTAAAGCTGATTCAGTTAATGATGAATGGTGGGTGGACATCTATGGCGATCGCATCAAGAAAATTTACCAGTCTTATGAAGAATCTAAAGTTGCTATCA
The DNA here is from genome assembly GCA_907163375.1 of Prostheceraeus crozeri. Lineage (NCBI taxonomy): Eukaryota > Metazoa > Platyhelminthes > Polycladida > Euryleptidae > Prostheceraeus > Prostheceraeus crozeri. Next base: position 130,647 of record CAJQUW010000040.1, read on the forward strand.
ATATAATGCCGCGTCTATATCATACAGTTGAAAGCTTCATTCATGTAGTAAATCCTTATATACAACAGAAGTTGAAGCATGTGATGAAAAGTAAATATGATGTAAAGACACACCACATTTCGTTTTCAATTGAAAATCAACGCGTTCTTCTGAAACTGGGTGATGACATTCAATGTCAATTGAGTAAAAATTTGAAAAAACTCTTTGGCTTTTCAATGCTACAAACTGTGTTTGCTGCTGCGCATACGATTGGTATAGAAACACCAATGACACTTGATAAACATGAACAGCACCTTTACATTCAAAGTGATTTGATTTTACCTATTTCTGTTGGTGAGAAAAAAGAATACATTTTACGTGATTTCATTCATGATAAAGACGCTTCATATGGAATAGTCGAGAAGATGTTTGAATCTATTTTCTATCATCCCGTCATCAAACAAACTATACCCTCTATTGCTATCAAAATTACCAATGGTTTACAAGAGTGCATCCACGTGAAAGATACTAAATCCCTCATAACGTTAGTGTTTCGGAAAACAAAGTGAAGTCATTGTGATATGTTTATTGAAATATGTACATGAATGTGAAGCAATAGACTTTATACAACATCCACTGAAAATATATACATGAGCGCACTTCAATAAACATTGCTATATACAAAAAGTCTTTTTACTTCGTAAAGGGTGGAAATATACAGGGATAGGAAAAATGTCTTTCAGTGGAAAAGTCATCACATGGGGAATGTACAGATGTGGACACATATTCACAAGGAAGAAGCGATCTCATGCGATACATAAAACAACAATGTTTATCTACAGAAATCAACATCAAAATACTAAGTTAAGGATGATTATGCTAAGACGTCTCCTGAATGTGGTAGTGTGAGTTTAATTCTTTTGGGTGGTGGTATGTTTGTGTCAGGATGTCCATGTGGAAGAGATATGTTGTGTTCTAACCAGCACCTCTTATCCTCCCATGCTGAAAGCGCCCGTTTCCTAAAAGTATGAGTTTTGATCTCATGCGACTTAGATTTTAAGATTGTCATATTGACAAACGTTATATTTTTATTTCTATAGGCTTTCCTGAAATTCTTATGTTTCATGTTAGAGACCAATGATCTTGATATGCCTTTAGCGCGCTTAATGCTATCATCACTATTCTTTAATTTCATGGAATACATTTTTGGACGGAGGAGAATCATTTCATCTATTTCCTTCCCTGCTGTCTCATCCTTAAAGCAGCCAAGTTTTGCCTTATTTTTGATGGAGTAGAGTGGATGATCAGCAGGATAATTTGATGTATCAAAGTATCTTTCTAAAGATTTTCCTACTTCATTGAAATTTAAATCTTTTTGAGTGGTAATACCTAAGAAGAAACTATCTGTATCACCACCCAACAAACGAACCTCTTTTACGAGAGGACATGGTTTTAGTATTTTATAAAAGAGTTGGTACATTTCAAGCTTAGAGTAATCTAGTACAGCTTGACCAATATAGATGGGTTTGCACAACTCAACTTCAGATTTTATCATTTTAACACCTATAAGGTCCTCATCGATAATGTCTCTATCGATGAATAGAGGTGATGAGGTCAATTTGTGATACTTTTGATCATCATTAACTAGTTTGTAGTTTACGCGCTTTCTAACATCCTCCATCGTCTTACCAAATAGACTGTTGTTCTTATATTTATAAAAATCTTTTTCAAAGTTATTTTGGGCTAGTGCACGTTTCTGGCTGTTGCTATCAATATATGGCTTGAGGAAGGCTTTCTGTCTACATTTAATAATGCGGTGAACTCTTTTTAAAATCATACCCATTTCTAAATAAAATTTTAAGATGCTAAAGTGGACTAGATAGTTTTCTTTATCATACTGGGTGAGTAAAAGTTTGCGGCAAGGCTTATAGTCGGGTTGTCCACATGATTCTAAATCTTTATGAAATTGTTTCATAAAGTCGGAAAACATATCTTTACTCACTTCACCTGATTCGGGTGCGAGTGGAAAATCTACGGTTTTATGTTTAATATTATTTGGATAGATTAGATCTATCTCAAAATAATATCCCCAATCACCTTCATCTGGAATTGGTAGTATGTTGGAAGGGTTGGAGAAATGTTGAATATCACTATCATCTAACCAGCTAAACTCAGAGTGAGGTAGCGGTTTGGATAATGAACTACCATACAAATTATTTTGGTCATAATACTTCAGATGGGTATGATCATTACCTACTGTTTCAGATTTTAACCTATGTTTATTTACAAATGTGAGACCACCGCGAATTCCTCGCTCAAATAAATTATACATCTCTGGATCTTGTAAGAGATGAATGGTCTCACCAGTCATTTTAAAAGCAGACTTAAATGACATGGCTGGCAGACTGACAAAGTGGACGGGATCTAACTTATCTTCTTCTAATGCCACTCGACGAAACTCCTGAAGTACATCAGCCAGCAAAAATACATCTAACTTAAGGTAGGCAATCATATATTCACCAAATGTATGGCAGTCAAATTTTATCCATGCATCTTGTGCATGATCATAATCTTCGGTCTTACATTCTGCACCCGTCAAATCATTTTTAAATTTATCTATGGGCGGAAGAGAAGTCTCGCCGAGTTTACTAATCGCATCAAAATATGCATATGGAAAGACTCCTTTCCGTGTGATGACTTCATCGGTTAGATTTGGGTATTGTTTCTTAAGATTTTGTGTTAGTGGAAGAGACTTTAGATTTTGCACGAGAGAGGCCAGTGATGCAGTCATAAATTGGTAGGAATCTAAAAATTTTATATCAAAATAGACCGTCTTATTTTCTTTAGTTTTATCGACAGGCACTTTTGCTGTCATGGCCATAAACTTCTCTCTCGTTTGCGCTATAACATCAAGCTTCCACTCTTTCATTTGACCTAAACCTCCTTTTATTATCATATGGCTGTCATAGCCCTTGAAATTGTGGAAAATGACGGGTAATGTACGCCGCTTCATCCTCAGCGAAAAATTACATTTTGAGCAGAGTGCGTTTCTAAATTTAGCAGTGATGTGATCATGGTCGCGCACTTTCTTAATCTTATCATCGTCAAATGTTTTCCTACATTTGGGGCAAACGTTGCAACTATCAAATTTTACTTGATCATCTGCTGTCATATGCAATGATCTGCGATAGAGTTCACCATCATGTTTTTGTTGAAATTTTACAGCCTGTTCGAGGAATTGTAGGAATTGGTAAATACAATCCTCACCTTGCCAGACGCGCATTTTATTTTGCCTACTCCTAAAGTGATCATGCCATACTTCATAGCAGGAAATGGCTGCTGGTCGATGGATGTTATCATCGATATAACATTCGATGTCAGCATAGATGACACGAAGAGGACTTAGTTCATCACCATTCTCTCTATATGAAAACTCCTTATCTTTGGGCATGCGCTCCATTTGCAGTTTACCTCGCTTACACCATTCGTAATGAGTTTCAAATTTAGTTTTCCTCCTAAAGTGGCGAATACATCTGTCGCAGTAATATAACTCTCTACTAGAGTTTTCTAAGTGGTGGTATAAGCGAGAGATTTTGGGAATACCGCAGTAGTGCCATTCCTCACTATCATCCTGTTTTACTAATAACAGGTTTACTGTACGTTCATAACAACTCGAACGCGAGTTGTAGCGCACACCCTTCAATCCCTTTTCCCAAACATGGAGAACTATTTTGATGTTGTTCAATTTTTCAAATTTTTCTATATCTTTAATTTTCATATCGTCACTATTACAGTCATCGAAGTTTAATTCATTCTCCCACTGTTGATACTTACTCTTGCGGTATCGACTATTCTGCACATCATTATAGTGGAGAATGGAGAGGACGGCATACTTAAAACATTGCGATTCGCAATCTACAGAAATGACTGCTGCTTTATTTCTTAAATTTTTCGGAAGTTTAAAGGAGCCTCGACCACTATGATTTCCTAATAAACTGATTTTAATCATGGCGGTCTCAATACCATCAAAAACGAGTCCACTATCACGCTCGTTAAATTTATCTATATTTAATTTTAACCCTTGGATATGAAAATTTATCCAAGACTCACAGTCTACAACTTCGGTTGCAGGAGAGGAGGGTATGTGAAACTCCAACCTCTCTATTATTTGTCCAGTATGGTGGTCGATTTTTACATATTTTATTTTAAGATAGATGAGCGCCTTCATTCTAAAATTGTCTAAATTGTTGAAGAGCGCTTCTATCAATGATGAATTTTGATGAAACCATTCCTCAAAGTTAGCAATGGTTTCTGAGGAGTCCATCTGGTAGTTCCTCACTAAATTATTTATGGACACCTCAGTGAGTCGGATAGAGGAGGTACCGTTGGTGTAGGTATCGTTCGTGTGTGTATGTTGAAGTCTGTGCGAAGATAGTTCAAAACGTGTCTCGAAAGACTGAATGCATAAATCGCAAGAAAAGGAGACATCGTTAACAGAATCATCCCTACCTTCGGAGATTGATGCCGGCTTAGGTCTACAAACACCTCGCTTGATGTGTCGGATGAGATCACGCTTCCTCGTGAAGATGTGTCCACAGTCAGCACATTGCCGATCGTCGCATTCCCGCGACAATGTTGAGATGGACTCGCACGAGATGGAACTGGTATCACCTGAAAGAGAAATCATTCTTTCATCTCTGTTCAAGTCTCAGTGTATTGTTACATCCTACCTTGACTCAACAACTCTAAACTTTCCTCGAGAAGGGAGGGTGTTGGTGATGAAGTTGATGCCTGAAATTGAGGAAGATGCTATTAGCTACACGTTTGAGGGAGATGAGAGAGGAAATTTTCAACTTACCATTTGAACGAAATTATGTTTAAGCTTGATACTTCAACAAGATAGAGACTTCACTCAAATTTGGAATTCACTAAAGAGCAGTTCACTTGTACGCCTCAAATACAGAATTCGTCAGAGAACAGTTCAATTATGCGTCTCAAAGACAGAGTGAAATGATACGGATATCACTTTGCTTATATACTTTCATTCTCTTCATTCATTGGATGTTCATTCTGATTGGCTGCTTGTGTATACTTAAGAATTAGAAAACATTTCAAAGTCATTATTCACAGTCAACATGACAAGCCCTCCAACAACGCCAAACACAAAATTCTCTTCTCCATGCTCAACACCAAAGGCGCTCGTTACACCAAATGCACCAAGAAAGGCGAAGGTGGAGAAGGTGTACCGACTGGACAATATACGAAAGTTATCATTACCAGCGGACGAGGAAGAGGAGAGTGTATGTGAGAAGGAGTGTCCCGACTTAACAGGCGTGAGGTGGAAGTATCTCCAGTACGATACTGACGATGTGATGGAGATCACCAGCACGAAATTCCTCCACCAATTATGGGAGTGGTACACCCCTAACTCCCAGCCACGAACTATGGCAGAGTGGGAGTATATTGATAAAGTGAGGCTCGCAGTGGAAGAACGATTAAAGCAACTGAACTGTTCTTGTTATCTATGTGAAGTCAGACTCTGGGACGATATTGACGATGAAGACCTTTTGAAATACATGCCATAATAAATTTTTACTTCATATTATCTTTGCTTTCATATTGACGTACTTGAATGGGGCTTCAGTGGATGATTTAATCATGTATACATTTTCATTTGGAAATAGTAGCACGCTTAGTCTAACTTGTAAATCTTAAAACATTTCATATGGACGATGATGATAGATGAAATAGTGTCAAATAAAATTAAGATAGCTTACACTTCTGATACAGGGATAGCAATCGACTGCGATCCATGTGTAAAGAGCTTGTTAGACTACGGATGGGGTTAAGTGGATGATTTAACCATGTATACATTTTCATTTGGAAATAGTAGCACGCTTAGTCTAACTTGTAAATCTTAAAACATTTCATATGGACGATGATGATAGATGAAATAGTGTCAAATAAAATTAAGATAGCTTACACTTCTGATACAGGGATAGCAATCGACTGCGATCCATGTGTAAAGAGCTTGTTAGACTACGGATGGGGTTAAGTGGATGATTTAACCATGTATACATTTTCATTTGGAAATAGTAGCACGCTTAGTCTAACTTGTAAATCTTAAAACATTTCATATGGACGATGATGATAGATGAAATAGTGTCAAATAAAATTAAGATAGCTTACACTTCTGATACAGGGATAGCAATCGACTGCGATCCATGTGTAAAGAGCTTGTTAGACTACGGAAGAGAGAAGTGTGTTATGTTGCGTGTGGCGCGTGAGTGTCCTCCCATTTCATTCCATTCATTATTTTTCTTCCCCTCTGCATTCCATATCCGAGGATATGTGGCGGGCTTGGGACCGCTTTAGCTGCATTAGAAGGTTGGCCCTTAAAAGAGCCCATGGGTCGTTCTCCGTCCACCGACACTCCTCTCACTTCTGCAAAAACTCTGAAAGAAAAAGAATAGGAGATTAGATGAGCTACAAAAATGATCATGTTGAGGAAGCTTACTGGGAACTTTCTTCCGAACTTTTCGGACGACGAGGTCTTCGAGCTGACCGGTAACGTCCATACTCATGTGGAGACATCGGACTCCGTCGCCCTCATAGCACTGCTGGGTCACGTTGGGGTCATCCGTGATGGTTGGGGCGTCGCAAACATTGTTCTCAAAGAGGGGAAGATGGACTTCATACACTCTTCTTTTTCGACACTTCAAACGCTCATGCAGTCGCTCCACTTCACCCGTCAACCTCTTATTAATGAACTTCACCTCCTCCGTCTCCTTCACCACGCTTCGCATCCGCTCTATCTCTTCATCCTTCCTCGACACACTCGCCCGCAAACTCTCCACCAAACCTGCCTTCCTCATCAACTCGCTCCTTTCCGCCATCCATTCCTTCTCCTTCTTTCTCAAGCTCTCCAACTCTTCCCTCGTTGCCCTATACCCCTCAACCTTCACCTTCAGCTCTTCATTCTCCTTCAAAACTTTTCTATTGTTACTTTCCAAAGCCATCACACGATCCTTCATTCTCACAAATACCTCCGTGTCATACGCCTCTTGCTGCCGTGGCGATGACGCTGCCATCGGCTTAGCCACTTCCTCCCCCTCCCACTCTTCCTTCAAATCCGCTATGTCCCCAAACAAATCTTCCATCACCGCATCCAAATCAACATCATCCTTCTTCTTCATTTTCGCTCTCAACTCAACTTCCTCACTCGAACTCCCATCACTCGAACTCCCCTCACTCGCATTCCTCACCACTTTCTCCCCAATCACGTCCTGAATCGTGGCCACCGCCTTTCTCACCTCTTCCCTTTCCAACAACTCTCCCTCAAACCATGCCTTGAACCCCTTCTCTCCGATGTTCCCACTCTCACACTGCAGGTGCGCCTTCATAAATTCCTTCTCATCCCCCATCACACATTTCCGACAAGACACACACAACCTCAACATCACTTTCCTCTCATGGCCCATCGTCCCCTCTTTTTCTTTTAAGTGTTTCTTGAGTTCGCTACCTCTAGCAATCTTGCCACAACTGCACTTGCCCACTAGCATCTTGGCGTTACTCGCTTTCGTCATGAAAATTCTGTAAAGATAGAGTAAAATTTGATAGCAAGTGTTTATAGGATACTACTTGCTGATATGCATTGAAAGACTAAGTCACCAAACATTTGATAGCAAGTCAGCAACCGTTTGGGTGTTAAGCTCTTGAATCCGTTACAGGCATTACTCAGAGGGGATCTTATCCCAGCTCCAAGGCCTCGACCCACAAATCCAACCTCGATCGGACAGAGCGTGCGTCATATCACTGTGTTGGTATCCGGGCCCCAGTTTTGACATGAAAACCGGTGGAGTTATTTACAAGAGGAAACGACCCAAGTCACAGAGACTCATAAACGACTGCTTTTTATTCAAAAACTTTAATTATTATCATTAAATATGAATTTAATTTTTTCAGTATTTTAGTACTACTCATAAAACGTTTATAAGTAGTCTGTCACCTTCAGCATAGCAAACGCTGTCGAATGTTTTTTGAATCAAGTCTAAAGGACTTGTAGAAGCAAAGTTATAGCCGTTTGAAGATTTCGGCCTACTATCATCAAATGGTCAGTCATGCTATACTGACTAACCTATAAGTCTGACACCTTAGCTGATATCAGCAATGTAAAGTCAGAAGTCCGATATCGGACCTCAAGAGAAACGACTTACCTGTAGTCAGTTTCTCAACTTAGTGAAATTCCTCTCCCGATCCCGTTCTTATATACCCTGTGAATATGCAACCGATAAGAAGGGGGGGGGGACGTCAATGAAATTTCAAAATTTGATGAAAAATGTTTTGGTGACGGTCCCAGGTCGAAATTCCACACTTTGGAAAATTTTCAAATTTTTACCCATACAAAGTCACTCTGACACTTAGGATTTTTTCAGGTAAGCGAGCTCCGACCTAAAATCTTGTAACCGCTCTAACTTTTGAACGAAGACAGATAGGAACAAGCCGATTGTTTCACTGAATTTGTCTCACTCTTAGCTTTCAAACGAGCTATCGCACGACAAAATCCGTCCACTGGAAGCCAAAATCGAAGCAAGCTGTCCAGAGGGGGGGGGACGTCAGTGAAATTTCAAAATTTGATGAAAAATGTTTTGGTGACGGTCCCAGGTCGAAATTCCACACTTTGGAAAATTTTCAAATTTTTACCCATACAAAGTCACTCTGACACTTAGGATTTTTTCAGGTAAGCGAGCTCCGACCTAAAATCTTGTAACCGCTCTAACTTTTGAACGAAGACAGATAGGAACAAGCCGATTGTTTCACTGAATTTGTCTCACTCTTAGCTTTCAAACGAGCTATCGCACGACAAAATCCGTCCACTGGAAGCCAAAATCGAAGCAAGCTGTCTAGGGGGGGGGGACGTCAGTGAAATTTCAAAATTTGATGAAAAATGTTTTGGTGACGGTCCCAGGTCGAAATTCCACACTTTGGAAAATTTTCAAATTTTTACCCATACAAAGTCACTCTGACACTTAGGATTTTTTCAGGTAAGCGAGCTCCGACCTAAAATCTTGTAACCGCTCTAACTTTTGAACGAAGACAGATAGGAACAAGCCGATTGTTTCACTGAATTTGTCTCACTCTTAGCTTTCAAACGAGCTATCGCACGACAAAATCCGTCCACTGGAAGCCAAAATCGAAGCAAGCTGTCCAGAGGGGGGGGGACGTCAGTGAAATTTCAAAATTTGATGAAAAATGTTTTGGTGACGGTCCCAGGTCGAAATTCTACACTTTGGAAAATTTTCAAATTTTTACCCATACAAAGTCACTCTGACACTTAGGATTTTTTCAGGTAAGCGAGCTCCGACCTAAAATCTTGTAACCGCTCTAACTTTTGAACGAAGACAGATAGGAACAAGCCGATTGTTTCACTGAATTTGTCTCACTCTTAGCTTTCAAACGAGCTATCGCACGACAAAATCCGTCCACTGGAAGCCAAAATCGAAGCAAGCTGTCCAGAGGGGGGGGACGTCAGTGAAATTTCAAAATTTGATGAAAAATGTTTTGGTGACGGTCCCAGGTCGAAATTCCACACTTTGGAAAATTTTCAAATTTTTACCCATACAAAGTCACTCTGACACTTAGGATTTTTTCAGGTAAGCGAGCTCCGACCTAAAATCTTGTAACCGCTCTAACTTTTGAACGAAGACAGATAGGAACAAGCCGATTGTTTCACTGAATTTGTCTCACTCTTAGCTTTCAAACGAGCTATCGCACGACAAAATCCGTCCACTGGAAGCCAAAATCGAAGCAAGCTGTCCAGAGGGGGGGGACGTCAGTGAAATTTCAAAATTTGATGAAAAATGTTTTGGTGACGGTCCCAGGTCGAAATTCTACACTTTGGAAAATTTTCAAATTTTTACCCATACAAAGTCACTCTGACACTTAGGATTTTTTCAGGTAAGCGAGCTCCGACCTAAAATCTTGTAACCGCTCTAACTTTTGAACGAAGACAGATAGGAACAAGCCGATTGTTTCACTGAATTTGTCTCACTCTTAGCTTTCAAACGAGCTATCGCACGACAAAATCCGTCCACTAGAAGCCAAAATCGAAGCAAGCTGTCTAGAGGGGGGGGGGACGTCAGCCGAAAATTTTTTCTCTCCGATTTCGCTGGAAACATCCTTCCTAACCCAAAATTTCACGTAGATTCCGAATCTGGACTCCGTTTTCTCATCCGATGCTTCGTTTGGGCGCTACACACCAAAACGTCCCAAATTCTAACTCTGTCGTTTTTTCGAAAAATGTTGAAAATTTTTTCTCTCCGATTGACTTGAAACTCACCATACAGATAGAGAATTTCACGCTGATTCCAAATCTGGCCTCCGTTTACCCATCCGAGCCTTCGTTTGGGTGCTACAGCCCAAAACGTCCCAAATTCTAACTCTCGTTTTTCGCCAATGTCCCAAAATCTTAAATGGCGTCTCACATCTAAACGAAGACAGATAGGAACAAGCCGATTCTTTCACTGAATTTGTCTCACTCTTAGCTTTCAAACGAGCTATCGCACGACAAAATCCGTCCACTAGAAGCCAAAATCGAAGCAAGCTGTCTAGAGGGGGGGGGGGACGTCAGCCGAAAATTTTTTCTCTCCGATTTCGCTGGAAACATCCTTCCTAACCCAAAATTTCACGTAGATTCCGAATCTGGACTCCGTTTTCTCATCCAAACACTCCTTCTACTCGAAACAACCCATTTACAACCCAACATTCAGCAGATTGCACCAAAAACATCACACACTATAGCCTCAACACTAATCCTGGCGGTCGCCCAAGTCCACCACGACACTCTATCGTTCCAGAGGGGGGGGGGACTCAGACCCGAAGCACCACGGCGGCCGACCACGACACTCTGCCGTTCCAGAGGGGGGGGGGCGCCGGTCGAGTGTTTGTCATTTGCTTACTACTGAGGCCAAAGACTGAAACCAACTTTGACTTCAAATATGTTTCACACACGTCAGGACAACGTGTTAATCACAGTCCGATCAATTAAACGTATTTGTGTGCTTCTTAAATGTGGGGCCGAGTGTAGGCACTAATAGACGATCTTGCGAAATACTTGCGAATCTGCCAAAAATCTTACGATCGTAAGATCTAATCCCATTTCTTGTGCCTGTCGTGCACAAGATTATCAGCAAAACCAAAATATTCTGGATCCTGCATTCGACAACTTCAAGCGCTGCTATTCAGACACGTTCCTCCTTCACGGTGTGCCTGAATCAAATATTTTTGCTGCAAGGATGAGAGTAGGCTTGCAGAAGTTGATTAAAACAAAAATTAAAAAAATCGATCGACGTCTTTATGAATAATTTGATTTTAGTACTTATTATATAGCTAATTGGATTAATTTTATACTACTTTTATATAATGCAAGTAATAAAACAATCGATAATTCGACAAAAATAATCTATTACAATTACAAAACTGCAAAAGCGGTCTGCCAAAAAACTAAAAACAGCGACAAAAAACGCGTACGTGGGGAAGGGGCAAAACTTACAGATGTCGTGAATTATACTCACACACTGCTCTTAAAAGCTACTGACTGAAGGCTCTGTGATTGTCCGGAACTTTATATTTCATCCAAGTGCTTTTGAAGTCACAATGCACGCTTTCAAAGGACTGTTCGGACCAACAGCCCAATCCTGTCTGCTGACGGCGGCAAAATTCTTCCACGTGAAAATATATCGCGTGAATTTTGGGCGTAACCGGAATGTGCAGATTGTCATACGCCCTCTTGAAAATTTCAATTTTTTGAACGTATTTATGGTCCAAGTCTTTAGAAAAACATGAATGAATGACATCATTGAGTCCGCGAAATGCCAGAATAAAGTTTTTGCAGTCAGCTGGAGAGATTTCCTCCAAGACATCAATGCTCTGTAACAACTTTCGGCATGAGTTGCCATTGAAGGAACCGCCGTGTATAGCCTCACGAGTAACATGAACAGCATCCGTCCATAAATGACTATTGGGCCAGACGTTCGTCAGATGTTTGTATAGAGTGTTGACTGAACCCAGAAGTAGATGCAGTTCTGGCGGTGGAATTATATCCAGTATCGAGGTATCATCGGCATTTTTAAAGATAGGAGGATGGATTGTGTTGCCGAATTCCTTTGCTTGAGATAAATCTTTACCTGAGTCAACAAAGGACCAGTATTGAGCTCGGATGGTTCCGAGGGTGCGAGGTCGACCTTTCTTTCCCAAACAGCTTTTTGGGACATCGCACCAGCTGCAAGGGTGTGAGGAAGAGTGCGACATGAGTCCCAGCATAATATTTGCTAGCTTAAGGTCCATGGAGCACGTGTACGGGGTCAAGGCTTCTGGATCATTTGTAAGCTTGAGAATATTCCATTGGGTAAGTATGTTTCTATAATTCTCGGGAATATCCTTGACAATGGCCAAAATGAAAGTTTTTTTGACACCAGAATCTTTGAAGTGATGTACACCGGCTGCGACACGATGATTTTCGGTGTTAAAAAATTATGATTGCACAGTAAGGCAAACTTTCAAAAATTCTCCTCCACCATCAATACCAATGGTTGAGCGTATTTGGCTTGAGTCATAATTTCTTTGTTCGACAATGCACTGTTTGAGATCTTCAAGTGAACGACAAAAGACAACACTTCCGAAGCTATTGCTAGGCGTCGCATTAGAACTGGTTGTTACGAATGAGTGGTCTTCAACAACGAAATGTCCATCTAATCGGTGATTCATTTCTTTCAATTTCTCTTTTAAATTTACTTCTACTGCAGATCTCTGTCCAATAGCCGACCTAAGATGTTTACTCAACGTATGAGTTCGGTTCGTACTCAAATTCATCACTGTTTGAATTCTGTGCATATCATGAGAACTGATCGGTAGACACGAAGATGATGGAGACGTGGATAAATTTACACATCTACCATTAGGCGAAGCAAAAGAAAATGTGTCTACTGAGCCTGGAACTTGTCTCTTTTTCTCCAGCACTACCGACGAAACAAGTTTTCTTTAGTCTCTGAGGAAGATGCGATGTTTAATAAATTAACGTGCCTTTTGTTTGCTGAACATGTATGCGGCTTTCCACGCCCAAGAACCAGAAAACAGTGCGAACAAATTTTCATCGCTTCAGTCTTACCGGATTTCGAGGGGTTATGAACGGAGGATGTTTTGGGTCCAGGCTTTCTAGCGACGAGAACGACGGAGGACGCCGAGAGATTAGAGGCAGTTGACGCTCTGGCGTGTTCACACACTTTGCAATTGAAGACGGTGTTTGAGGAAGATCGAGCAGGCCGTTCGGTCAATGAGGAGTGATCGAAGAGGGTAACTGTGCGCGTGAAATTTTGTTTGCCATATTCGTACACAATCATGGTGTAGCAGTTGCTACATAACACTGTCGGTAGCCTGACATCGTCTTCGTCGAAGCCACAGAGGATGTGCTCTTCAATGATATTTTGAGCTTGTGAAGAAATGTTTCTCATCACTTTCGTTTTGCTGAAACACAGCAGACACACAGCTTTCCTGCATTCGTCGTGATTTCTCGTACTGTTCGGCATATTGAACTGCAATGTGAAGCACGGCACTGAACGAATGTCACTGAAGTAATGGCATGAGACCGCGAGCAAACGCTATCAACAGAATGACAATTGACGCAATCAATTGACGTCACCAATAATTTTAATTGGATAAAATTAATCCAATTAGCTATATAATAAGTACTAAAATCAAATTATTCATAAAGACGTCGATCGATTTTTTTAATTTTTGCTTTAATCAACTTCTACAAGCCTACTCTCATCCTTGCAGCAAAAATATTTTGAGTTCTAATTCCTTCGACCAATTATTAGAACAATTATTATTATTCATTAATAGAAAAAAGGTAAAAAAACGAAAAAATCAAATTATTCATAAAGACGTCGATCGATTTTTTTAATTTTTGTTTTAATCAACTTCTAGAAGCCTACTCTCATCCTTGCAGCAAAATATTTTGAGTTCTAATTCCTTCGACCAAAAGTGGATTCAGGCACACCGTGCCTTGTGTGTGTAGGAGATGCGACTTTGGTTATTTATGCTAAACACACATATACAGTATATTTATACATACTAATTGGTTTATTCATATCAAACAACATGCACCTAGCAATGAGCAACATGCCATAACTCAGACTGGAACATTGGCCTATGACTGCTTCCATGATGTTACACGTATCGATGCCGATGAATTGCCCATTGTCTGATGCTGTGTTTGAGCTAGATGTTAACCAAGTTTCAAATCTGTAAATGAAAATATCTGTTTGAAATTATTTATTCGTTGAATCTTGAAATTGGCTGCTTGAATTATCATTGGATCATTGATATATACAGCTTCAAGCCTTGCACTTTCACGTAATTGGTGTGAATGATATTTAATCTACCTCAGAAGCTCATCATGCAGACGTGTGAATTGTGTTGTTTACGGTGAATTGGCTCTAAAAATTCTTGGGGGATTCCAAATGGAATTCCGGTGTCACGTACTCTAAATTTAGTAGTCCTAAACGGCGCTCCAGGAGGCTTGCTCATTTTTCTGATACTTTGCGAGTTACACTAAGTATAGATATCATCTCATCCATGATTTACTCCTAAGTTTGATTTCACTCTAATTTATCTTGATGTCTGTAATCATTGTAACTACATTGCTGACTTAGTGTTGTCTCAAGACAACGAGTAGCGCATGATTCATGAAGGCGAGCCCAACAACGTCTTCAACTTAACGTGATGTCCTGGCGTGTGTCAGCAGTTGTGTTCCCGATTTACACAGTGCTTGCGTTTCTGTCTCGTCTGCGTCTTCATCTTCGTGATGGAAAGCTTGCGCCGTGTATTCCTGTTGAGGATAATATTTCATCTTAGATTTTGCTACTTCAGAGTAGTCATCACCGAATTCAGACGTAAGTAGCAATAAATCCATGTAAAGTAAAAGCAAATTCTAAGCCATCCATTCGAAAACTGTCCTCAAGTTGCTAAAAAAGCGGAAAATTAACCCATTATAGTCTGGTGTCACATATATGTGACACATAAAATTGAAACTTTCTAGCTAGTTATTAAACAGTAAAATGTTAGCTTTTCCTGACTTAATACATCAATTACATCAATCAGTTCCTGTATCTCCTCCATATGTTACCATTGATGTTATTTTTATTTTTCAAAAATCGAGTTAAAAAATGGGTCAATTTTTCTATTATTAAAATTACAACTTTTTTCATACAAAAAAGCTAAGTGGACTACTAATATCATAGTACAACATTTCGTTTCGGTTGTGGCAATAATATACAACCATAAAAATGATAATAAAATGACGTACACTACGTTTTTTACAACGTGTCACAATTGTGACACTGGACATAGGCAGTATTTCAAGTTCATAGCAAAAAAAACGATGAGGTTTATCCTACTTCGCAAATTATTGTATAAGTAGTATTTTATGTTTATTATCTGCATGAAACTCTACCTCAACAAATGTTTTTATAACTGATTAATTCAAATATATCATGATGAAGTGAATAATGAATCTCTTTGTGAGGTTTTGGAAGTGAAGTGTCATAAATTCAGCCAAGCATTTTCGAGTTTCGCAGATAGCATGGTAAATTTCAATCAAGCGTTGTATTAAAATTAGGGTTATATAGTGCTTCATCACTAGTAAATTTGTTGTCTTTGAGTCGTTACACTTTCTGAAAACTGTTTTCATGCCACTAAAACGTTATTCGAGATTGTGTACGGCAATCGAGGTGGCCAATAGAATCATGGAGGAGAATGAAAGCTCTCGTGAGGAAGTAACCATAGATTTAGTTATACTGCCCCCTGACAGAGTGGATTTATTGACTGATGACGATGACGTCAGTGATAATATCTCCAATAACGAGTTTCCATCTGAGATTGCAGGCTCAATTGAAATTGCTATTGAAGGTAAGGTGGTTAACAGTAGGCCTATTCAGAAATTAATAGTTAAGTAATATAATGCAATACTTTTGCAGGTACCGAAAACGTAATCGATGATGTCTCTCCAGATCCAACCTTTTCCAACGAAAATATGCAAGTTGACAGGAAAGGAGTCGAAGTATTAAAAGCTCTGACTAAAGTTGACCAGCTTTCGAATATTAGGCTTAAATGGTCGGAAACTACATCATCCGATCAACCAATGCTAAGTCCTGTGGAAGGTATATCAAAAGGCATTACAGATGCTACAAATGCCGCTATAGAGATATTGGAAGGGAAGGAACCCCACGAGGTGTTCGAGTATTATTTCAATGAAGAACTAAAAGACTGTATTATAACAGAAACCAATAGGTACGCGTCTCAACAAAATGATCTTAGCTTTCGACTAAGTAAAGATGATTTGAACTCTTTTGTAGGTATCTTACTACTTAGTGGGTACCATTCTTTGCCTAGAACACGGATGTATTGGGAAAAGGAGGATGATGTCGGTGTACCCTTAGTGTACGAAGCTATGCGCAGACATGAATTTGAAACGATCAAAAAGTATATACATTTTGTTGATAACAACAATCTAGATACTAATGACAAATTTGCGAAAGTGAGGATATTGTACGATATTATCAACAAAAACCTGCAGCAGTTTGGATATTTCCATTCTCACTATTCCATATATGAGCAAATGATACCTTATACAGAGAAAAAACAGCAGCAAACAGACCATCAGAACAAAAAGCATTCGATTTGGCTACAAAAATTTTGTCTTATGCTCATTTGACGGTTATCCCTACTTCTTAGATCCTTACTGAGGTAGGAAGTACGCTGGGGGAGAATCAAGGAACCTTTCTGCGCGATTGGTATTTGACTGTGTCTTAGAAATTGATGATTGGAGTGATAAGGAGGTGTACTTCGATAATTGGTTCACCAGCATTCGTTTGCTCAATGCATTGAAAGATCGCGGAATTCGTGCCGCAGGCACCATACGATCTGATAGATTAGGAAAGGAACTGAAAATCGATAAGACCAAACTAAAGAAAAAAGAGAGAGGATATACTGAGACGTATTATGAGAATGATGCTGGTTTGACTTGTGTCTCGTGGAATAATACAGCGCTGTTCTGGTAGCCTCAAACGTGCATGGACCAGAACCACATACTACTGTCAATCGCTGGAGTCCTAAAACAAAAGACTTCGTCAATATTTTGAGACCTAACTCCATCTCTTTATACAATAAGTATATGGGCGGAGTAGATGCATTGGATAGTTAAGTGGGAAACTATAGGATCAGCATACGCGGGAAAAGTGGTACTGGCCCCATTTTATCAACACCGTTGATGTTCTCAAAAATGCTGCCTATAAGCTATACAAACTGTGTAATCCAGATGATAAGCTTGATTTGCTGCACTTTACTAGAAGAGTTACTCTACATTATCTAAAAGCAGCAAAATTGGAACGGGAAATACCAGCAAGCATAGTATACCCGAGAAATCGATCGTGGACCGGAAATACTGTTGAACTGCTAACTAGCCAGAAATCAAGAGAGACTGTCGTCAAATTCTATGCTTGATGCCAACCAATACGGGAATTTGACATTCTGATCGAGGAGGTCATATATTCTCTTTATTTCTGGATGGTTGGCATGCAGTTTGATGGTTACTACACCTATGTATGTGATTGATGCACTCTGAATATCGTATTGTTTATTTTTGATATTTCAGTGTAAACAGAAAAGAAAGATTGAAATTGGAACTGAATAATTTGTTGTATTGGGGTTCTGTAGGGCTGAGTCCTCCTACAGTCAGTGTATTGAGGACAAGCGTCTAGCCTCACAGACAAATGGAGTTATCGTGTTCTTTATTGAAAATATCTGATATTCGAATCACATGAGATAATGCAGTATTTCAGAGCTGTCCATAACATAGTATATTATTCCTCTACTTGCGAATTTTATGAGTAGTGCACTGTATTCAGTCTGTTAAATAAACACGAGAAGATTATTGTCCTGAAAGACGCACAAGATTGCTGAAAATACATAGAACAAAGCATCACCGACACAACAGATAGGCCTAAATTGTAATTAAAATAAGTCTTTCAACGCACAAAAGTGAGAAATATTTTTTGTATTGAAGGCTATGTTTTAGTACTTATTATTTAATATGCTTTATTCAGAAACGAGAATATCACACTTTCTGGAATAGACTTAATTAAGTTAACGCAAGTTTTATTAAGTATGACTACAATGCAAGTGGTAGGGTATAGTCGAAGGATAGCCAGTACATGGAATATTTTAAAGGCAATTAATCAACATGTTTTTTTGGAAGAGAGGACACTTCGAATAAAGAAGTAGCATAAAAAGATGAAAATCATTCGTGTCTTGAATGATAGGTCCTTTAACAACTTCATTTTTATTTGTCAAATTGTTGTAAATTGAATGTCATAAATTCGACCATACATGCTTTGTAATGAAATTGGGAAGAAAAATGTTAATGATGCGTTTCAGAACCTGCTCAATTGAGGTTATTATGTCTATTATACAAAACTCATTCTCATCAATGTGTAAAGAAATTCAGTCATACAGGTATATTTCGGTATTACTTCACTTTATCCGTCTCACGTCCTTTGATACTGTATGTCCTCGGAAATTACGAAATGAATCTCTGAAGTTAAAATGGAAAACTTGGACAATTGCGAGTTTGATTAATTGTGTCTTGAAATTATAGCTATCAAATTTTGAATATGATTTATTACTTTCAGATCTGTCAGCAGGACTAGAGTTGGACTATTTTATGAATTCATCTTGGTATGTGAGGATGTTCTAAATCACATCTTGTGATGCTGTGCATTAATTATTATGCTTTGACTTTCAATATGTTTATCCTGACAGTCTCAATACAAACACTTTCAGAGGATGCGTTATGGTGAATTTTACGACTTGAATCTCTGAAGGACTTCATGGAGACATGGGATGAGCCAACGTGAGTTTCTGAATCCGTTCATTTTCAGACTTCCTTGCATTGCCTCTAATTCGTTGGTGAGTCCGGTTGCGCATCTTATCCAATGGCTTCAAAGTTACGTTGTTTGAAGTTGAATGTCATTCATTTTTATTAAATTTTGTCAATTTTCATTTATACAAGCCCTCAAGAAATATTTGTTTCGTTTCAGCGTGGTGATGAGTTTGAATGATCTGTATATACCGATAGTCAGTGGATTCCTGTGTCATACTGATTGAAATATTTAACGGTATGATCTGGGAATCAGTTGACTTATTGGACTATTCAACATCTGTAACAGGAAACGCTAAAGTAAGTGAGATTTGTGGTATTTTGTGGCTATTCGGCTTTAGAGGAACGGTAGGTTGCTAGGCGCTTTAAGGGATAGAGCATCTTATACCTTATTTCGTCTACAATCCTTCTATAAGATCTTGAGACCGCGACGTGCATAAAATCTATACGGTCTTATCCATCTTACAAATCTCTCGAACGTTCTTGCGCTTGATCTTACTGATCTGCTTCATGATCTGAACAGACTTGTAAAAAAATGCTAAAAATCTTGCGTACATAATCTTGAAAGTCTTACAAGAAAAGTTCAGCATAATCGTAAGTGTCTTCCGCAAGTTAGGGCTATTTTTCGCAAGATCTGTCGATTAGTGGGGCACCTATCGACGAAGAGATGCGAGCTTTAACCGGTATCTGCCTGACGTGCAAGCGTAGATGAGTGCATGGGTAAAATCGATCCCTTAACAATTTCTCTAAACTTCATACTTAGACCATGATAGAAAGACCATAAAATGAAGATAAAAGTGAATGCATGAATAATTGTGCTGCTGAGTCGGTGAATGACCCAATCAATAAGTAGGCTATGTATGGAATGTTCCTATTAACATCAAGCTTCTTAGTATCTTAGTATTTTTATCAGCACCCATTAAACGCGTGAAATCAATTGATAAAACAATTTAATAAATCCAAAGGCTGTATTTTATAAATCATTTATAAATTTTGTTCAATGATAGAACAATTTAAAAAAATTATTAAATTCTTATGTGTGAAGCTAAGCGCTAAATATATAAAGCATAGATTTGGAAGAATTTATAAATACTTGATAAATTTGTAATCTCAGATAGTCTTGGGATGCTAAACATTTGCAATTGGTGGCGAAACTCCACGCATAAACGATGAAGATGTCCTCAACTCCCTGGAGATCATGCAGATTCATACAGTATGCAGAACCAATACAGATTTCATTAGTAGACAGAAAAACGAATTCTCTTTCTTTGTCCCCAGTGTCTCAGTTAGCCACAGCAGTGCCGTATGAACATTGTTGACGGACCCGTAAATCCATTTTACAGTATATAACAATATTTCGGACAATTTTGGTCCTTTCAACTTTGCAACTTCGTTTTCCTTGAAAATTTGCATAGTAAATTTTTTATGCTAAACTCGAAAATCATTGTGGCCACCACACCAAATAAGTATTTGAACAAGTTTTGTAATTTGCACTATATATCAAAAAGTCATCGAACTGGTTGTCCGTCTTTTGCTTCTCGCTGTGATTGTCAATCACATATTGATATCTCTGGTGTTGGGCATCCGTGGATCAGGATTTTTGGCTCTGTAGCATCGTTGTATTGTTCGCAATATCGCTGTATCCTCTGTCATCACGTCGGATCCTTCAAATTGGATTAATTTGGATTTTTTGGCTCTGCGTTGAAGTTTTGGTGATCTCCGTTCACTTCGGTCAATTTCATCGCTAATCCATTCCAGCGTCTTGGATTTCGTCTGTGTCTCCCGTCGTTCTATATTTAGATCCATATCAAGTTATACCATCAGTGTTCTTCATAGAGGCTTATCTCTGTCATTAATCTCCGTGTGTTGACTTGTCTGTCTGTAGGTGCTATGTCATCACTCAGCTGTTCATAAAGAAGCTCTCTCTAAAGGCAACCTCGCGCAAATTTTCATGATTATCGATTTTTGATCACGTGTCGATATCGTCATATCTACACAGGACATTCAACCCAATTAATAACTATTGAAACTTCACGTCCGGTACAGCTATTTGCATAAGGTTACGAGAAGCTCTTGACAAGGTTACGTGGTCGAATCCCTTTCTGAACGTTCTACACCATTTTGCTGTATTTGTTTTCTATGATGGCTAGTCGAAATCATCGAGATATCCTGAATATGACAGAAGAAAAACTTTTATCGAGAAAGAACTCTATTAATAAACAAGAATTAGTTGGTGCTTTGATTTTACTTCAGAAGCAAAATCCTATTGATATCGCAGAAGCTTTAGAAAGGACTTTGGATCAGCGTCTTGACCCTTTCATAGAAAGACTGGTCCATTCGAATTCGTCTGTATCGACTTAGTTGGTCCTCTAAGGTTGTCTGGCAATCACAAATATTTATTAACTATGATTGACAATTATACAAAATGGGCTGAAGTTGCTCCTGAAGCTCCTGAAATGGGCTGAAGTTCAGCAGCGGCAGCTTTTCTGAAGTGCTGGGTGTACCGCTGGGGTCCACCTGTGGTTTTACACTCCGATAGGGGAACTCAATTCGAAAGCTCTCTTATGTCCTCGATTTGTGAACTTTTGGGAATCAAAAAGTCTCGCACAACGTCGTGGCATCCAGAAGGAAATGGCTCGGTGGAACGCTTCCACCGAACCTTAAAGGACCGATTCCGTTGTTGCCAACGGAACTGGGCTGAAGCGCTTGAGGAGGTATTATTTGCTTACCGTACGACTCCTAATAAAAATGGTTGGTTACCATTTAAACGTTTGCTTGGTTTTGATGTTCATATACCGACAGATTGGCCGACGAATTTTGTGAGACACAGCGACGAATCAACGGTTCGGAATCTACACTCTACTCTCAAAAGCACGATAGATAGTCAAAACGGAGCTGGATTTAAAAATATATATAAGGTCAGTGATAAAGTTTGGGTTAGAAGATTGAATTGTAAATCTGCGAAATCCCCGTGGTGTGGTCCTTTTTCCATGAAAAGAATCGCGGGTCCGGTTACTTTGGACATTGATGTACATGGAACAATACATATAAATCGTTGTAAACCGTTTATGACGTGATAAGTGTCTAATTTTTATTCGTAGTTTTTTTCATGGGGAGGGATGTTAGATATCTGATGTATTGTTCAGCTTATTCATTGTTCTACATGACCAATGGATAGTGCCACATTCATTGGTCATCAGCGTTTGTCAGTTTCATGTAAATGCATGCTTCTCTTCACAATATAATTTGTATCGAGACGAGAACGACTTCGTAACACTATTGATATCGAAGAAGCTTTAGAAAGGACTTTAAATCAGCGTCTTGACCCTTTCCTAGAAAGACTGAACCAAATCACTTCCACCATCTCTGAAATCGAATCAGGTTATGAACCCTTAACCATCAGAGACCTGAGCTCTTTCACACCCTCTGAGACCTGATGGGGGGTCCAGTGAACCCCTTTAACATATTCTTAGTTTACCTGCTTAAATCGATATCAAAACATTAGGAAAGTTGATTTTAAGTAAAACAATGATGTTTGCGTGTAGCAGGTCGGTATAACGAATCCCTTGAGTGACTTTCAGCCTTCTCAGTAAACACGTGCGAAAATATGGTGTTTTTGTAAGTCAACCACATTTAGTACAGCATCATTTGTACTAGGAGGCGGCTTTACGATATTTTGTGTCACCATAAAGCCTCAGATAGTTGATTTTGATGAAATTGATTTAATTCATGCAGCTAATCCTTTCCATTTGTACATTCCTTCAAATTTATCCAAAGCTATCAGAAATAGACCTAAAATGAGTCAAATTGCTGTGCTTCTAGAACCAAAAACAGCTGTGGAGATCTCAAACTTATCATTACTGCTGTGAAAAGTCTGTCATCAATCAGTTTTTGGTGCTCAACTATGAATACAATGATAGCTTTCATTTCGGACATCGATTTATGTCGAGTTGTTCATATAGGCCAAACAGTCACGCGAGATCATGTGCGAAAGCAAAATATTCACATTTTGCGATCTTCCAACACATTGCACATCTACGAGCATGATGCAAACAATGAATAAATGACTTTCACTCTTTATACACCATCGTGGACATGTTCGAAATCATTTTTCAGCTAACTACAAAAATTTTGTAGTTGAATTTCTACACCCTCTGAGACCTGAGGGGGGTACAGTGGACCCCATTGGCCTATCTAGCATACTTCTACTGATTCAATTGAAATGAAATAACACATGCAGATTCACTGTCAGAAATTATGATTTTGTATGGGCTTGAGTGGTTGATACATCGTCAGCGTAAAAAATGAAATAGAAAAATGCGGCTCCGGGGTCCACTGGACCCCCCCTCAGGTCTCTGAGGGTTAAAGACTGAATTCGAAAATTTCAAAATCCTGAATAGCAGCAGCATGACTAATTTGATACAAGAAATGGAAATGAGAATGGACAGGTAGAATAACATAATTATCACCGGTATTGCAGACCCTGAAGAAGGCAGTATTGAGATGAGAGCGAATCAAGATAAGGAAGCTTGTGCAAGACTGATTGAATGTCTCGCCGGTGGAAATTGCCGGAGAATCGTATAGGAAAATCTGGTAGGGCAAAGAAAAGTATGATAAAAATGACGCTAAAATCAATTAATCCGAAGAAAGAAGTTCTGAGGAAATCACGGACTTTACGGAGGCATCCACAATACCATGGCATTTACATTTGACAGAACTCCTGTTCAACAACGGCTGTATTTTGTACTGTGAAAAGAATGACAAGATCGCAAAGAAAAGGGTGAAAATGTTGTAATCTACAAAAATCAAGGAGTGGAAAAATCAGGAGAAAATTTTCACAGCGGTTTTTAGATTCCTGTTCTTCACCATGATCGGTTTCCTTCGATAGCTCTGACGAATATCAGATCCCTGCGTCAAAATTTTGTTGAACTCAACACTTTTGTGTCTGTGTTTCTCCCCTCCATTGTCGCCATCTGCGAAACCTGGTTAACATCTGAAGCAGAATCTTCTCTTATTCACATTCCGAACTATTCTTGCTTTCGTCAAGACCGCGCTGAAAGCCATCGAGGTGGAGGAGTCTGTGCATATGTACACAACAATTTTGGAGCAGTTGAGTTGACTAGTCGCGATCGTCCAGATTGCTGTGAATCTTAATGGCTCCAAATTACTCCGTGTAATGCAGTCCTACTTGTCTACCCCCTAGCCTCTCACGACCGCAGTTATCTTCAATAACAGAATATATCGTGGAAAACGCTGATGACGAATGGCAGGATGACAATTGTTGGTGACTTAAATACCCTGCCTATTCAGGGGATTGAAACGATTTTGGGTAGGAAACAGTTGGTGGACAGTTTGTGGAGGACCACATCATGCATTAGTTGGTGGACAATCCAACAAGAGGTTCAAACACCTCAGATAAGATTATTATTGATTCTGACCTAGTGGATGCGTTTGACAGTCCAATTACTGCTCTACCGATTGCCAAGACAGATCATCTGACCATTTTATTGAAACCTTAATTACCAGGAAAGATCACAAATTAAACGATTTGTCAAAGTATCTGACTACAGAGAGTCTTACATCAATGCATTCCTGAACCAACCAAATATCTTTCCTTGGTTGTATTGGAGTGATATGCCGTTGGATGATAAATGCTACATGCTTGAGAATAACATCAAGGAAGCGAAGGAAGTTTTTGCTTTTTCGTATGTTCCTATATGCGAATCTGATAAACCTTGGATGACATCGAAAATCAAGTCTGCGATAAACAAAAGGTTCGCCTGAAATTTGATGAGGAAATTTTGAAATTTGCAGTCACTATAAACGGAAACTGAAAGATGAATTAATAATTGCAAAGAAGAACTGGGTGGAAAGAATCAAATCAGCTCGCAACAGTATATGGAAAGTGATGAAAGGAATTAATCAACCAGACAAACAAAGTTCATCGTGTCTGATAAAGTTAATCAATCAATTTCCAGTCCCTACCGATGCTAGGAATGCCATAAATGACTATTTCTCCGCATTTTTTCATGTACATCAAATCTCAATCAAGATTTCGACAATCCTTCTGAAGAAGGTTGGATACTGAATGTCGACGTTCGGGCAGTTAATGAACATTTACGTGATTTGAACACTCGTAAATCTCCTCCAAGCGATGGTATGAGTCAATACACTGTAATCTGGCACCTCCTAAAGCGGAAGAAATCTTCATCCTAAAGCGCCACACACTAAAATTTCAGAAGGCTAAGTTGAATTAGTAGGCTAGCATACTGAAGAGAACAATAACCCTTAGACATAAGCAGCTGCATAGAGGAGAGCGTGAGTCACTGCTCGCCAGACAGCAGGAACGCTGTCGCATAACAATGGCTGCTATTGAGGACACCATAAGTTCACGTTGCTGTATGTACTGGTACGTGAATCATTCTCCGCTTCATCTCATCGAGGTTATGTAGCTGGCTTTGTCTTCGAGTGGCAAGTTGACTTTCCGTCAGTGATATTGCAATAAAATTGTTTAGTGAAATTATCTGTTGAAGTTGTGCAGTTGTAAATTGCAAATATATGGGTATCATGATGTCATGCCAGGAGACTACATCTTTCCCATTAACGCCGATCGAAATACTGGATAAATGGAAAAGAAATATAATAAGACTTGAAGCTAAATGGCCAAAAATCTACATTCTACATTTTCTCGTGACAGTCAATCGTAACAGATATACTGATCAATCTGGTTCATCAACTGACGGCAGCTCTGAAAAATGAGGTGAGTTTCCTGTTGCTCTGATAGCCTATTCGAAAGAGCTGTAATGCATGCATGCTGTATAGCACTAATGTAAATCGAGTCCGCGACTTCTGTAGTTGAAATGCCACTTGTCATAACGGGACTAAATTATTTTTTTTGCGGATAATGGAAATTATAAATTTCAAAAAGCTGTAAATTTTCGAGGTTGGCATACATTGTATTTGTCAATTTCATGCATTCATACGCGTTATCTGTGATCGGTGAAGCCTCTGAGAAGCAAATGTGTACCGTACTCATAGAAGCTGCTCAAAGTACTCATCTGTTACAAGTGGCGTGTCCAATAAGGTTTCCGAACTACGGTAGAAAAATAGTGGATGCACGCATGCGAAGGGCTAATTGAATTGGCATATAAAGCATAGGATTCAATGCAAAGTTCTAAATGCTTTGATGTACACATGTATCATTTATGTGTGGTCTAGTATATCCAGAATATTCGACAATTCGTTTATTTCAATGAATTTTAGTAGAAAGACAGCAATCAATTCTGTATTTAGTTTATTGGAGACACACATTAGTTGAATGTAACTTGCTAATGTAGCCATTTATCACCAACTGTCATGATAATCTTTAGTCAGATAATAGTATAGACATCGAAAAAATGCAATAGACGACACTTAAGGATGTAGTAGAAATATTGTCTTCAGTCTTTCCTGATTCATACATTTAAGAAGAAACAAACATCTTTGTAAACATGTGCATAAAATTTCGCATTCAATCTTTTAAACGTTTTTATCTAATCTATTAAAATTCTGCTGCCATATAGTTATGAATTTGCTTAGCAAATATTCATCAAAATATATGAAATTCCGGATGTTGAACTATGGGCCAACAGACTACTGACAGACTACTTCTACACTTCTCTATAAATCTTCTGCCAATAAATATCCTTCTTGTCAGTATTCAAATATCCGCGGTTTTTCTGCAATGTCCAGACACTATTGGATGCAAACGTATTTTTAATGTACGGCGTTAAGTGTTCGACTTCTATATTCCGACTTCTGCTTCAGTCCATCCTGTTGCTACTTTCAAAAGTAAATCCACTATAGCAATAAAAGTATCTTTCATATTCTATTCATATTAGTCATCATTATTAAGTTCTCAATGTAGCATGATATCAAGACAAAAATAGACTCCAGCACAAATAGGAAAGACTAAACAGTCATCAACAGAAAAAGAGAAAGATTATTTAACTTATATAGAATGTTTCTATTCTGTAAAAATACATGATAAGGTAATTCTGATAGCAAGAAAATGTCCGCCTATTGAATGGAACTTTTTTATTCCTTTTCAAAAAATCATCACATGATCAGCATATCATGCTGGTTTCCTCAAACGAACTATGCTCACATGGCACCAAGACCTCTGACGTTGAACTGTTTCAGACGCCTTCACAATGGCTATTAAATCACCGTAGAAAAGGAGAAATTCTATTTTTTAATTTTTGTTAACTTTCTAACGACGATCTTGGGCCATATAAGCCATATCGAATACCTAAGAAAGAAGCCAATTTTCTGCGATCAGAGGTTTCAATCATTTTATCAAAGTACATGTGCATGTATTCAATTCAGCATTGATAGATTATATTATCTAGGCGTATATCAAAATAAATAGCGTAATAAAAGTAATTAAAAAATAGGATGTGCTCTGTATATGCACGTTTATAAGAAATTCTATTCTTTTAAATTATCTGTCAAATCAAAAAGTTTGAATTTTTGAAAAAAATCATAATTTGTTCAGCCTGCTGCATGTAACATGTAGATCTGACGTTCTTGTCTCTTAAATTTAATAATTTCTTTCCTTTCACTCCATAGTTCGTAACTAAAATTCCTTTTTCTTTTCAGGATTCTTTTCGACTGGAATATCAGTGAATACTAATATACAGTATCCAAATGTTATTATATGCTTTGACGGATGTAGCATCTATTGTACAGCATCACGGTACATGCAGTCTTATTTCTAACGTATAATCTCTAACGCAATCGACAGTACTTGGCCACCGTAGAAACTCCTGGAAGGACTTCTTCGTCTGCGTCACATCCTCACCAAGATCAGTGTAAAAATCTGTGAATTTTTTTTGGTGCCATAAAATACTTTAAATTCTTTAGTTTCTATCATTCTATAATAATTCCTTGATGATTTCCATGATGCTTTAGAGCTGCAATACCTGTTAGTTTAGATCGTAATTTACTTGAACAATAATAGAGATTCATTTGTATATCTAACACTTGATTGTTATTCGATATTCGCATCATGAGACTCCATTTGTTACTTCATCTTTATTGCAATTGTTGATCTACGACTTCACACATGCTTTTATCTACATAATTGTATAATAAAAATCCTGCATGTTCCTGACATTTTTTGCTGTCCCGACACTGATTATATTATGTAGCATTTTTATTTTTGTTACCGAAAATTGCGTGGTCAGGCCAAAATTTCCATTGTCCATGTATACATGAGATTTCGTTGCATCTGTTACATCAATAGACCTGTGCTTGTATTCATTTTGGAACGTGGTGTCAAGTTTATAAATTTCAAGTGAATTTCAGTAAAGTTTGTTTTATGTATTCGAACTTTACAACACTAATGTCCTGTTCTCTTGCATAACAGTACTTCAGGGGTTAAAGGGTTCTCATTTCTTTAGAGGGTTGTTTGTAAAGCAACAGATAAATATTGAATGAATATAATGAGAGCTTTGTCTGCAATAAATCTCAATGCGTAACCCGCCTATTGCTGAATAAAGATAGTAGCATTCATTGTCATAAGGGAAAAGTAGAATATGGCATTGAAAAATGTTTTAGGAGGTGAGAGGCTAGCCTTCTAAAAGGCCCATGCTTTAGGATTTTTTATTAGTTACGAATAGTGTCTTGCTTTAGGAAGTGATTCAGCCTGCTTTAGAAGGTGCTGATTTACAGTGTAGAATTTTCATGAGAAAAACTTTGCTAGATTGATTTGTATTTCTCATGACCGAAAATAGGAGATTCTAAGGATCAAGATGAAACTAAATTGTGAACATCGATTTTACGAACAAATTTCAAAATGGATATATACAGGGTGTCTCACAATTCCGGCCAAATTTAAAATGAATTTTACGCTAACTGAAATTCGTCTATTCTACTCTCAATCATGTTTTTTATTGAGTACTATGAATGGGGTTTTGTAATCATCTATTTTTATCTAGCTACGGTAAGTATCTAAAACTCGGAGCAATCTTCAAAGACAACATAAAAAATGTACTATAATTTCTCCATATAAATACGTAACCCATGTTTTCCTCCATTTTATCACTAAACAGTTAAAAGAATTATGATCGTAATCTATCATTTTATTATTCTCATTGCATACATATATGCGAACGTTAAAGAAGATGTTCAAAATGTCCACCACCAGTTTCACGCAGCAACAGACATCTGTCCAAGACACCCACACACAGCAGAAAGAAGTTCTTCCTGTGTGATGGACTTGATGGCGTTTTCGATCCTTTCTTTCAATTCGTCTTTGTTGGATGGTGTCCCCTGTGAGTAGACATCGTATCGACCCCAAAAGTCCAGGAGGCCAGAAAATGAAAACCTCACCAACGGAAGATCCACTCAGTCTTGATATGTGGGAGCACCGTGCTTCTTTTTTTGCAACAATTTGAGGCCAAACGTGATCACGAAGCATGTCACGATATCGCAGACCTGTCACGGTATCGGCGAAGAAGAATGGTCTCAACCGCAAAATTCCTGAAAACCCCATCCAAACTGTCACTCTGGCAGAATGAAATGGTTCCTCGATGACTTGGTCAGGCCTCTGAGAACCCCAGATGATACAATTATGGCGATTGACACTACCATGCAACTCGAAGTGGGCCTCGTCACTCCAAATAATGTCCATCGTTATTTAAAAGCCACTCCGCAAACTGCACTCTCCTTTCCTGTTGTTCTTGTGAAAGAGCTTGACCACAGTGCATTTTGTATGGATACAAATTCAGTTTTCTTCTGAGAACACGGTAAACCGTTGTTTTCGGAATGCCAACTTCATTGGAAATCCTTCGTGTCGATGAGTTTCCAAGAGCTGCAGAATTTTGAATCCTTTCCCTGGCCGTGTCCACAGCTTCAATCGCCTCTTCAGATGGACCAGGTCTTCCACTACGTGCACGGTCAGCCACCGAGCCGGTTTCCAGAAAGCGATTCACAATTCTTTGTATTGTCCTGGTATCAAACGGGTCATTACGAAGATAGCGCTCCTTTTTAAACAATCGTAACGCGGCTGTGGCACTGCATGATGCCGAGAAGTAAAAACGAACAACGTCAATCTTGTCTTGCAATTCCATCGCAAATGATAATGTTGTCATTAAGACTAATTTGAATTCGATCATGTGATTAAGCACAATTCACACAAAAGCATAGACATCTGACTTAGCCTCTCAGTAGAAATGACAACTAGAAATCACACGTTCGCATGTAACGAGAAAGAATAAAATGTGAATGATAATTCTTTTAACTGTTTAGTGATAAAATGGAGGAAAACATGGGTTACGTATTTATATGGAGAAATTATAGTACATTTTTTATGTTGTCTTTGAAGATTGCTCCGAGTTTTAGATACTGACCGTAGCTAGATAAAAATAGATGATTACAAAACCCCATTCATAGTACTCAATAAAAACATGATTGAGAGTAGAATAGACGAATTTCAGTTAGCGTAAAATTCATTTTGAATTTGGCCGGAATTGTGGGACACCCTGTATATAAAATGGATTTACATGCAATGATTGTAATTGAATTCGCAGCTCAATCTTGATACTGAAATGGCATCCTGATTTATAAAGGCCTGCATGTGTAGACCAAAGTTCGTTTGCAATTACAGTCCAGCATTCTGTCAGCTCCCATATGCACTTATAATGCTCTCATTATAGATCAAGATTTTGCACCGTACTTGTGATCACATTCTATTGATCATATACTTGTGATCACAGCAAATTGTGAACATCTTCTAAAAGCAGAGTAAGTATACCATGATGAGGTGCACACAAATACGAACATAAGAATATCTTTTTGTTGATTGCATTTCTATGTCATGGAATATTATACGCTTTCTGCATAAAAGTTTTTCTACATTCATAGAACGCGACTTAAATGGCATCATCAGCTCGATTTTTGCAATGAAAGTGCTGATATTGATAAGCTAAATAATGCATAATTCCTGCTAAAAACATGCAGACGGCAGACATAAATGGGAGTTCCTAACTGCACTCTGAATGTGTCATGGATGATTTTCAGTTATCAAAATAACATTTCTAAGCTTTGGTGTGCTTTAAAATTAATGATTGTGAAATTGAGTCGATTACTTTGCATCAGGTGAAATTCATATGCAGTTCGAAGACGTGTCAGTGGTAATGGAATGGCAATCATAAATGTCACAAGACTTAGTGAGGCAGACGCTTCAGGGGTTATCATTACATACAATTACGCAACTCAATTTCCAATTCACATATACATGTACATGAGATCTTGCTAACACTGGCTACTTCAGTCATCATGACAATGGCTTTGCTTATCGTCCTAGGTCCACTGGTCATCATCATATGAATGAATGTCGCTGAATTTCCCTGCCGCAGTCATAAAGCCAGGTTTATATGGATATCATTCCCACATTCATGCATAAACTTTCTCATGATCATGAACGTAGATCATCAGTCTGTAAGGTACAAAGGTAAATGTCGCATGTATTGAAATGTATTTCCTTCCAATGTTACTGAAACTTTATTACAAAAACTTCTATAAACTACATAAATGTACAAAATGATGAATTATCAATGTTTATGAATATACAGAAATGAGGTGAGTCTTCACTGCAATGGACATGAGGATTACATGAAGTAATAAAATATAAGAACAGGAAAATACCGAAATTCAAAATACAAATGCATGGAAAGTTATTTCCAAATTGCTACAATTGCAATCATTTGGGCGGCTGGTATTTGGGCAATAATACCAACCGGCAGAATTAGTGATATAAGTTTTTATGGTATAAAACTGTACAAACAACTGCAATTATTTGCAAATCAGAGGAAATAAACAGTTTGTGGACAAACTCTCGGTCATTCTTACGCCTACCGAACGTATGACAATTAGGTTTCAAATTGGAGGAAACCTTTTCGACAAAACTTCTAATTGGGTTTTCCATTGTCGGTGATGGGACAACCAAGAGTGTCCTAAATCAAAGAAATAACTTACGTTACAACAATTCACTTGCTGATGGACGATTATCGGCAATCCAAATGACAGAACAGATGTTTCAACAATTCACTTGCTGATGGACGATTATCGGCATTCCAAATGACAGAACGGATGTTTCAACAATTCACTTGCTGATGGACGATTATCGGCGTTCCAAATGACAGAACGGATGTTTCAACAATTCACTTGCTGATGGACGATTATCGGCATTCCAAATAACAGAACGGATGTTTCAACAATTCACTTGCTGATGGACGATTATCGGCATTCCAAATAACAGAACGGATGTTTCAACAATTCACTTGCTGATGGACGATTATCGGCGTTCCAAATGACAGAACGGATGTTTCAACAATTCACTTGCTGATGGACGATTATCGGCGTTCTAAATGACAACGAATGTTTCAACAATTCACTTGCCGATGGACGATTGTCGGCGTTTCAAATGACAGAACAGATGTTTCAACAATTCACTTGCTGATGGACGATTATCGGCGTTCCAAATCACAGAACGGATGTTTCAACAATTCACTTGCTGATGGACGATTATTTGCATCATGCGTGAGTCCTTTGTCAAGAAAGTCTTTCAATTCGTTCGAGCATCCTTCTGGAAGTTCATAGAATGGCCTGATGTTTTCCTCGATACGAGATGTGACCAGCGGAACATTCTCAGCAAGAAGTTTTCCTGTAAAGAAATGAGAAATTGATGTTATAAACAATGCAATAATTGATCTCAAAATAACGCTATGAACCTGCTAGCGCTTTTCAAAATGCTGAATCACAGTCTCCAGCCTACAGTTCACTTCATTTCAGAACTTTTAATTGCGGATAGAACTTGGAGACCTGTGTAGCAGAACAGAATATCCGCAAGGACGTTCTCCTATTGCATAGTGCGCAGAGACATACAGTACTTCATTTCAGGTGAGAATGATAATGATCGAAGAAAACACAAAAATATTCTTCATCTCATCTTTATTGCATTTTTTCAGATCGACATGTTTTTGCACCAGTTCGAAGTGCGAGTTCACTGTTATTAGTTTAGCTATGCTTCTGCAATCTTCTATTTTCTATTCTACCATAGGAACAGCAGTGAAACAATGAAAAAGTTTGCATTTCAATGGCAAAACTGTTCAAGAATGTCATTCCAATGCACAATTTTATCATTAGAAATCCATGGCCTATCGTGCATTCAAATATTCTGTGATGTAATAGATATCAAAATGAGGCAAGCGCTTCCCAATGGTAAAACTAACAACAATAACGTTTTTGATCTCAAAATCTATGAAGCAATTTCGTGCGCTAACGATCTAACTTGGGTTAGATTGCGACATAGATTTTTCGTTCAACAACTCTACATACCAATGATATTTATTTCAAGAGAAATGTGTTCATCCGAAAAATACAGCATCATAATGGGCAAACACTAACTACCTACACTCAGAAATAAAGTCCTTATCACCTAAGAGAAATTTGACAAATTAATGAAGGTCTAACAAGAATCAAAGACTTCAAATGAATCTCTGGCACGTGGTAAAGTAGCCAGAACAGAAGTATCCCTCCGAACAGCCATACTGAGTCGCTGCATCAAAATAGATGTGGATCTTGGATCTCCAGTGGCTGTTTCAACCCTTCCGCCAACTTCACGTATGAAAGATACAGCAGAAGGATCCCAAGCTCAAAGTGTTTCGAAACATATGAGAATGACCTCATATGTTGGCGACAAATTCGAATATTTGGCAAGCTTTCGAAGTTCAAATGCTGTCGCCGTCTCTCCTGAGGCTGAAGCTAGTCATTCCACATAATTAGTGAACAAAGTGTTACGGGAAGTGCAATCCTATGCAGCACATTTGCAGCTCTCCACTGAATCATCGTTAAACCATCTGCGCGCTTGCCATCTGTTCGCGAACCAAACGGATGTTCAAGTATGGCAGGTACACCTGTTGAAATAAGAGCAAGGCGAATCAAATCATTAGCCTCATAGTGGCGAGCAGATCTTCCAGCACTTCGCTTACATCTCAAACCATGTAGTAGGGGCCCACTTCCTCCCCACACCCACAATCATGAGGGTGGGTCACGTGTATGCCCAACCGTAACACGCGCGCTATTCGCTATTGGGCAACTTTATATTTTACAAGATCGTGAGAATCACTGGTCATCAGAACTTTATACCTGTCAAGTTCTCTTGTTCTGAAATTGTAGATATGAACGGCATCTCTTGAGATTTTGCTGCAGAAATTACCGTTTAAGAGGATGAAAAACTCTATGTGCCAATGTATTTCAATGAAGGGATGTAATAAAATAGGAAATAATTATGTAAAAATGTTCAGTGTTGAAAAGTTTGTGAGAAGAGAATCGGACTTGCAAAATGGATCCGCTTCGCACATTCTGAGATGCGGTTTGGATCCGTCTTAGTCTGAAGATTACATCATGGCAGGCTGTGCAGAGGTCAGAGGTAGCGAAGCAGATTCTGAGATGCGGTTGGATCCGTCTTAGTCTGAAGATCACATCATGGCAGGCTGTGCAGAGGTCAGAGGTAGCGAAGCAGATTCTGAGATGCGGTGTGGATCCGTCTTAGTCTGAAGATCACATCATGGCAGGCTGTGCAGAGGTCAGAGGTAGCGAAGCAGATTCTGAGATGCGGTTGGATCCGTCTTAGTCTGAAGATCACATCATGGCAGGCTGTGCAGAGGTCAGAGGTAGCGAAGCAGATTCTGAGATGCGGTTTGGATCCGTCTTAGTCTGAAGATCACATCATGGCAGGCTGTGCAGAGGTCAGAGGTAGCGAAGCAGATTCTGAGATGTGGTTTGGATCCGCCTTAGTCTGAAGATCACATCATGGCAGGCTGTGCAGAGGTCAGAGGTAGCGAAGCAGATTCTGAGATGTGGTTTGGATCCGCCTTAGTCTGAAGATCACATCATGGCAGGCTGTGCAGAGGTCAGAGGTAGCGAAGCAGATTCTGAGATGCGGTTTGGATCCGTCTTAGTCTGAAGATCACATCATGGCAGGCTGTGCAGAGGTCAGAGGTAGCGAAGCAGATTCTGAGATGCGGTTTGGATCCGCCTTAGTCTGAAGATCACATCATGGCAGGCTGTGCAGAGGTCAGAGGTAGCGAAGCAGATTCTGAGATGCGGTTTGGATCCGCCTTAGTCTGAAGATCACATCATGGCAGGCTGTGCAGAGGTCAGAGGTAGCGAAGCAGATTCTGAGATGCGGTTTGGATCCGCCTTAGTCTGAAGATCACATCATGGCAGGCTGTGCAGAGGTCAGAGGTAGCGAAGCAGATTCTGAGATGCGGTTTGGATCCGCCTTAGTCTGAAGATCACATCATGGCAGGCTGTGCAGAGGTCAGAGGTAGCGAAGCAGATGCACCAGCAGCAACACCGAGTTGACTTTGAAGGACTTCGTGTAATCGACCATGAAGAGAACTTCCGCAACCGGGTTACAAAGTAGATTCTCTGGACCAGGTGCCTTGGCAGTAGCAGAATGTGACGTCAGTGCGAGCTATGACAGACTGTTTTGAGTTTTTCTACTAGTTATTTAATTTTTTGTCAATTTCTCTATCTGGTATTACAATCTAGATTGCTACATTCAATTCCGTATGTTTGAAACACGGCAGCATGGCAGTTGGCACGAGTGCCTTTACTCATACAAGGTTCACAAAGACACATACTGAACAAATTCAAATAAAAATGAAGATGGAAGAAATCAATGAATTGACTTTTGATTAAATGTGACGGCAGTGTTAACCCTTTCACAGCGGCTAATGTATTGAAAAATTATTCCTTCACATGCGGATGGCTCGCTCTGCAAGTCATAAGAAGTTTTCCTCTCAGTGCGGCATGGCCTGCTCTACGAGCCATCAAATTCAGCGGGAAAACACGTGTTAAACTGATAAGATAATGAAGGATGAAATGTTGATAACTTTGGAGAACATCTTTTTACTTGGGGGCGTGTCGGTAACTCTTATCGCAAAACATGTCATTGTCATCCAAACGTTGACGCGGAAACCCTTTTATCTCAAACAGTGCATTTGCTAATATTTGGGTAATAAACCTGATTTCTTCAGAACTGATTTTTTTCCAACTGAGATTGTGAACACTGACTATTATGTACCGCAAACGATATTCACTGGATCGTACTGTAGAATTGATCTGCCTAAGCAGTGGCAACGAAATGGATAATGTTAGTGAAAGCGACTCTGATGATTCAGATCAGTTTTCTGATCTTGATGACTCCGTCCTACCGCAGTTGCCTATGTTGCCGCCCGATCCGTCACCTGTTAATTTTACGTCATTCGCGAAAGCTGATTCTCCACCTATTCTCAGGGATTCCTTCGTGTCCTTCGCTTCCGGCTCCGTTCCCGTTTCTCGCCCGACTTCTAATCAAATTACCAGTCCGTGGAAATTTGTCGAAGAGGCGAATGATAGTCGCTCGGAGCTCCCACCCTTTCTCGGTGCCCCCGGTCTTCCAACAACATACGAAGAAACAATGCTGTCAAATACAAGTGATGTTGACATTTGCAGAAGTGCTCTCAGTTTTTTATTACGGATTAGTCAATCGAAGCACTTGTGCAATTTACAAATATTCGTGCTTCGATCTATCTTCAAACAGAAACTCTAAAGCCCCATTCTCGCTTTAGAAATTGGACTGATTACTCTTTCGACGAAATGAAGAAATTCATCGGTATTGTACTGCTGATGGGCGTCGTGAGGAAGCCTTAACTCACTGACTACTGGAGTACTGATGATTTAATTTGTACTCCCTTCCTTCACTCCGAATTTTCTCTTACACGAGATCGTTTTCTCTTGATTTTACATTTTATTCGATTCTCAAATTATGAAAATCTCGGTGGCGAACAGAATTGTCTTCGTAAGATTCAGCCATTTGTTAACATGATTCGTTCGATTTGTAAGGATGTGTATAGGCCATCTCAGAATGTAACTGTGGACGTGTCTTTACTTTTATATAAAGGTCGGCTGTATTATAAACAATACATACCGGCGAAGAGAAGGCGCTTTGGAATCAAAATTTATTTTTTATGCGAAAGTGACTCTGGTTTTACATTGAACTTTTCATTTCACACTGTAAAAGCAGATCATGATCAGTTTGCCTCCGCTTGTTCCAGTCTCAGTGTATCAGAGCGAATCGTTGTTCATCTTTGTGATGAATTATTGGATCTAGGATATACTGTTTGGTGTGATAATTGGTTCAACAGTGTCAGGTTGGCCAATTATTTATTATCAAGAAGAACGCCTGTAGTTGGCACTATTCGTCCGAACCGTGGTGTCCCGCCCATGCTTCAGGAGGCCGTGGTAAATGTAAGAGAGACAAAGTTTTTGCGCTCGGACGACTTGCTTCTATCTAAATTTTGTGATAGAAAGTCGTCTGGACAGAAAATTGTTTTTATGATTGACACAAAAAGCAAAGTTGCTCTTTCCGATTGTCAGCGTGTTACAAAAAGGTGGAAAGAGAATAATTTTTAGAAAGAGTACTACCATGTCGGAGTATAACAAATTTATGGGAGGAGTTGATCGTGCTGATCAAATTTTACATACTTATGACGCAACTCGAAAATTATACCGCTGGTTCCATAAAGTGTGTATACATCTTATTCAACGAATGTGCCTCAATGCCCACATTGTTTATTCGATTTACGAGGGCAAGGAAAATTTTCAAAATTTTTTAATTTCTTGTGTTCGCCTCTTTCTGTGTGAAACAGGGGTAGGGAGGCAACCTCTTATACCTCGAAATTCATTGTACGATTTTGGTGGTTTCGGAAATACGATGAACATGTACTAAGAGTACTGAGACATAATGAAATTTCTTTATTCATACAAATATAATAACCAAATAATAAACTCCTGAAGCTCAATCCAGATAAATATTTATGTTCAGAGTAAATTAAACCCAATTACAAGAATGAAAAATTCAGAAAATTCTTGTAGCTCTGTCCGCCTTGTTTTCTATGTATAGTTTTAAAATTAAGTACGTATGTTGACTACTTGTATATCGCAGTTGATTAAATGCAATATTTTAATAAATGAAACATTATAATTCAATTATAATCATAATTAAATTTCGTAGTTCAGATATATTCAGCCACATCAAAATTATTAGTCATCTATAGCTGACTGCCCACTCGGAAAATTGAAGATGATATACATATAGATCTATTGAGAAATAACTTGGAGAGGAAATAACATTCATCCGACTAAAAGATGCCGTGAGTGTTACTCACGTGGTAGGATTAAAAAAACTACCGTATTTTGTGATACCTGTCCAAGAAAACCGGGACTTTGCATTACTCCATGTTTTGGTAATAAGACAAGTAATTATATATAATTTAGCCTACTGTACACGGACATGTGCAAAACTTCGCCTTTAATCAAATTATGCTCCGCATACATTTTGTATTGATGTAGGCCCGCTATATACATGCACAGTTGCACATATCACAAACACTAAACATCAACAAATTGAAAAAATGAAATGATAGCTTGCTTGTGAAGAATTCCGTAATTATAATCCAAACATTGAACACATACAAACGTAGATCACGACAACGCTACTTTATTTTACAAAATCATCAAAATCATAGGAATTTTGTTTTGATGAAAGTTCAATAAACAGATTTTTTCTATTGCTTCCCAATCACATTTCAAATCAATTTCTTGTTTGTTTTCAAGTACTCCTAACGATCTGAGATTTCACACCAAAAGTTGTCAAAGTGTATCTGAATCAACTGAAAGTTGCCCTATTTCAACAACACTATTCAAATTCTTTCGTTGAATAGTGGATATGATAAAGCATCCTCAGCGGTTCTGCATTTGTCTCTGTATAACTGCGTATGATTCCATGATTACACGAATGATGGCAAAAACAGCTGCTGCCCAATTGCCCCGCATTCTCTATCCCGACAATGTTGTTCAGGCCCCAGGTTGAATAGTAGCCTTATGCTTGTAGCATTGAAGCTGATAGTATAAGCGTCGACACGGTGTCATAATTAAGGAGTCTTGCGATAATGCACCTAATATAAGTGTTATTGTTGCTAAATGTTAGCGGAGACGTCCAAGAAACAAGAAGTGGAATCAAAACTAACGCTGATTGACATCGTTGCTTACAACAATAGCTACTTTGGAATCAAACCGAATTACTAAGCCGTAAAACAGTTTACTACCAGTGGCGTAGCCAGGGGGGAATTATAATTGCGATTATAATTGTAGATTGTAATTGAAAAGCTTACCTCTAATTGTTATTTGTTAATTGCTATTTGCTGTTTGTTATTGTAATTGTAATTGCAGTAGATAAATCGCTTTTTAAGAAGAATGAATTAGTTACCTTTATTTAAAAGTAGCCGTACATGTAAGCTTAGGCCTAATCTTGATATTTCTGTCTTTTATATAAAACGACTATTTTTACTTATACTTTTCATAGAAAATATAATTTGCCACGACTGAATTGTGACTGAAATAGAAAAGAAATTCGAAGCAAATAAGTATCTTTTCCGATGTCATGTCATGTACAATTTATTTACATACTAACATGGTCCATGCATACGAAGTTTTCTTGCTATTTTGTAACTTTTTGCCGTGGTACATTGTACTTGAACAAGAACATAATTGACAGTATGATATGTACATGTATAACCTGAACCAGAGTATGATTAGTTACTAATCGTTTATCATGAATGATGAATGAAAGAAAAAATCAGATCATAATCAAATGGAATATGAATAAATATTGTAAAACACGAAATTATTAGTTATATGGACCCATATCATACCACGTTTATTGTCCCCCCCCCCGAAATGAAATCCTGGCTACGCCACTGTTTACTACATCATAAAAATCGATGGAATCAATTCACAACTTTACACAGAAAATAAATAGGCATTCAGCGAATGTTGTGAATACTATACATGCCACTGGAGTTTATTCTTATTATGAAAATGTCTATGCAATGAATTCTCTTACTGAACATTTTAATTTGAGCCTATACAGCCCTACATGTATATTCTCACTTTACAGTATGGCGACACTTTTTGAGCACTCTGTACATTTTATTTCTGTGCATATTGGCATAATATATATTTCGGCCATCCTCGCACTTGACTTCTTCCTTGATTATATTTTAGAAGCGAAGGCGATAATGTTGTTGTCATCGACCACGTTTATCCTTCATTCATACATTCTAACGTTTTGATCACTCATTTTTTACTTTGACATTACACTGTAAATCGCTCAATACCAATCACATACGAAGGATGCATACCAAAATATTTTTTTGGTATTTTTCTGTATGATCTTGGTATATATTTGTATGCTTTTCGCATGTTATTTCAAGTGTGGTATGCTTTACATACTAAAGCCATACCAGCACAATGTTAAAAGAAAGCATCAGTCATATCCAAAGTATGTTGATTTAAGGCTTTTTGTCAATAAAGATCGCACTAATGCTACTACTGCTTTGTAAGTAGTGAGATAATGACATTCAAGAGTCATTATTTCAATACTGAATTCGATTTTAATACATGTAAGTCCGAGGCATTTCATAAATAATCAATAGGTATTTGACCATCAACAATTATGCATTATGTAATTTTGGAACTAAGTATATTATCAATCCAAAATAAAGACACATTATAATTCATGAACGCAAAAATAGTTATGTTTGAGATATATAAGTCAACATGGTTGCTGAAAAGTCATCGTTTTGTTGAAATGATGTTTATCAATTTAGCTCAAGGAAATGAGCTAATTATGAGTCTAGTGAATGCTATCAGACAAGTTGCAAAGATGACATGCGGCTTTAATTCCACAACAAATCTAATCTAGTTAAATACCACAATTTCACAAAGAAATATTCACGGCTGGTGTTACTGGAAAAAAGTTATTTGTAAGTAGTATGTAGTATAACATATTTTTTGCCATATGACATAAAGCTATTCATACGAAAGACATACGAAACACATACCAATTTGCATCGGGTCTCGTATATAAAACATGCCAAGAATTCGTATTTCAACGTAAAACAGCCAATCACAGTTAGCATAGTTCGTATCGTTTACATACCAATCACATACGAAAGTAAATGGCCATTCGTATAAAAACATACCAGATTTCTTTATATATACCAGAATCTCGTATCAAATGTTGGTTTCAAATTGTATGTAAACTTGGTATGTGTTTGTATGTAATTTTCGTATTCAGCGATTTACAGTGTACAATCGACAAGCAACAGGAAACAGGTAAATTCATTAGAGGGAAGCTGGTGTACGACGTGACTTATCGGTGTCTGAGCCGCCGATGAGGCGATATGAGAGGAGGACCGAAGGAGATTAGGAGATAAGACGCCTCTATCGTCAGCCCTTCAGCACTGCCGCAGAGAACAGAATTTTAAGAAATAGTATCGCCTCAACACAGAGAAAGTTTTCGCCATATCGCAGTGAAGGGTTAATTATGGTTTCTTGCCGCAGTTGTAACTGAACTGATGTCCCACAGTGTTCACGGGCATCAGTGCAATGAAGGGAGATGCTAATGAAAAGCTGACAGATGATGGCTAAAAATGCACAGCAAAAATTCACCAACTTATAGAAATCAGTATTATCCAACTGATTTTGAAGGCATGCGATTGTGAATCTGCATTTTTTACGCAAAAACTGTTTTGGTATTACAACAAGAATCATTCTTTCAAATAATGGGTTTCGTCACAGATGGATGTAAGTAAATATGGTTTGATTGAGAACATGTAGCCAATACTGGCAGGAGACGGCTTCATCAAAACTTATACTATTCACAGCATTCGTACCGCAGTGATGTCCGGACTCATGTCTGAGGAATATTCATTACCTGAAATGCAAACTGTGACAGTAGCATCAATAATCCATCCAAAGCTGCGCAAAATTAGCAACCGCTGACAAATGAGCAAATAATCAACCGATTGAAAGCATCAAGTTTATCTTCTGATGTGGAAATTGTAAATGGTCGTTGACACTACAGCGGAGCAGACTGAGTTTCAAAATGAACAATATGAATCAAGAGAGTATTCCTCTACACTGTAGACCGTCAGCTACCAAATGAAATAAATTTTGTTGCGAAAACAACTCATTACAAAAACTAGTATTTCTTCAAAAAATGAAGATGACTTGACTTTTTTGGCTACCAGACCGTGTTCATCTGGTGTCGGCCGCCTGAGTGAAATCCGACGGTCTGGTAGGAAATTTGCTGCCAAACCTTAATGCAGCTGTCAAATCATCTTGAATTCTAATGGTTACTATCTGATTTCTTCTGTCATTTCGCAGCAATGATGATTCACTATACCAAATGCTCTAGAAGCCATGGTTTTAAATTTTACTGGAACTTTTCATGTTTAGCTCATATTTGCTACTCATGCTACTTAGTCCTACAAATTAACAGTGGTAGATTTACTACATATTTTTAAGCACTACATATTTTTTTGCTAACAGCTCTGAAAACTTGATAATTTATCAATATTTTAATATCATTTCAATTAAATAAAATTTGTAATTTCAGTTTGCTTTCCCACTTCCATCATGCTTGTGAATGAAAAGCATCACATTTCAACAAACAGTTCGATGAAATTGAAAATTTTCCGTTATTTAAGTTCCTGGTCCGAGCAGTATAACACAAGCAATCAGCAGTACCTTTTATTTTTTAAGATCTGATACTCAAGAAGAAGCATCAATGGATACAAATAAACTTTCAAAACAATTCAAAGTATCATTTAACCTTCCAAGCAAGGCATGTCAATGAAATACATAGGAATCTACCGAATTCTAGAAATCCATAAGAATATAGACTCACAACATAAAATACTAGTGCTGAGATATCCAAGCTCCATAGATGTAAATCAAGATGCTATGACGTAAGACTTATATCTCAACACCCCTACACATGAATATCACCCGATACCTTAGACTTACTGATGCCTGTTCGGTTTTGTCTTAAGTCTAGGAGATCGACGAAGAATCGGAAGCT
Source organism: Prostheceraeus crozeri (assembly GCA_907163375.1). Lineage (NCBI taxonomy): Eukaryota > Metazoa > Platyhelminthes > Polycladida > Euryleptidae > Prostheceraeus > Prostheceraeus crozeri. Next base: position 173,642 of record CAJQUW010000040.1, read on the forward strand.
CTTCCTCCCGCTCGGCTTCTGCGTGGTCCGATTGATCGCTCGGTACATTAATTTTAGGAAGTTTACCTGTTGTTTCTTCTTGAGGCTTTGTTGGATTTTTTTCTGTTGACTTTTCTGCAGTTACTTCTGAGCGATGTACCAAACGTCCTCCTTGATCAATATACGTATTGGTCACACATGGTCTTGTAAGCTCTGACGGCGCAGGAAGTTTGTTCTCTACGCGCATCAATGTTGGGACACTGTTCTCTGGAGGCCTGAACTCGCTACAGACTGCAGACTGTCGCGTCCTTGGAGTTTGTAAGAAAAGGAAACTTGCAGGCACAGATCCAGAGGCCGTGAAAGTCATATTGTTGAACAAGCAAAATGAATGTATCATTTTATCCATGGTATCACTATCATGTTTCTGTATGTAGTTTTTAAATGTCTGTATCATTCTCTCCACCAAACCATTAGGAGAATAATGACCTGGAGGAACAAATATCTGCGTGATGTAATTGTTCTTCATGAACGCTTGAAATTCCTCCGAAGTAAAATGGGTACCATTATCTGAGACTATTGATTTGGGTAATCCCACATATTTGAAAACTCTTCGAAGGTCGCCGATTCCGAAGACAAGTTGCTCAGTAATTGTATATCTACTCATTTTGAATATGCATCACAGAAAATTAAGAACTTGTGCTGCTTCCACATACCAATATCGATGTGTACTCTCTCTAAAAAGTTCTGTGGATCTTCCCAGGAAGACAAATGGGCTTTTATTCTCTTGTTAGCGTTTACCTGACACTTCCTGCACTTTTATACGAAGTTGTTAATGTGCTGGTCTACATTTGGCCACCAGAAATATTTGCGAGCCATGCGTACCATACGGTTTATTCCTGGATTATCCAGATGGAGAAGATTAAGTGCTTGAATATGTATATACTTAGGGGGTACGATGCTAAGTCATTTATAAACTAAACCATTTTGTATAGAATATTCATTCCGAGATTGGGAATACTTTTGCATGTCCGGAGGAGCATGGATCGCCAACCAGCGTTGACATATTTCTTTAGACGTTGAATACAATTATCCCTTGCATCGGCTATCTTATAAAGTAAACTTTTATTATTGGTGAAATCATCAAGAGAATTGAATTCACAAAGACTGACTACTGGAGCACAAGGTGTTCCGTTGGAAGGGATACGTGATAATGTGTCAGCCATGAACATTGTTTCACCTTTAATGTAATGCACGTTATAATCATAAACTTTTAATGTAATCCCCCAGCGTTGCAACCGAGAAGATATTCGTTCTGATACTTTGACATTATTGTCAAAAATAAATTTCAAAGGGCGGTGATCAGACAAAATCGTGAATTTTCTTCCAGCTAAAAATTTGTGAAAATATTTAACTGCCTCTACCAACGCTAGGGCTTCACGCTCTATATTGGAGTAATTAATTTCTGCAGAAGTAAGTACTCTGCTACCCAACCAAACAACTACCTTTTGCTCTTGATCATGGCATAAAACATAGCCTATTCCATTTTCATTGGCATCGGAAAAAACGAACAAAGGCCTCTTTTGATCGTAGCATGTTATTTGACCTTTGGAAATTTCGTTCTTTAAATCATTGAACGCCTCTTCATGAGCTGCGGACCAACTCCATTGAGTGTTCTTATTCAAAAGATCATAAAGAATCCGTGCTCGACCAGAAAAATGTCTACAGAAAATCTCGTAATGACGCAGTGTTCCTAAAACACTTCGTAGTTGATCTTTATTCTTTGGATATGAAAACTTCCTGAAAGAGTCAATTTTGTTTTCGTCAGACAAGAGTTTTCCGTCTTGAAACCCAGGAATTTGACTGAAGTTTGTTTAATTTGGGATTAAAATTTGGGGTAAAGTGGAATAAAACATATTACCTGTATCTTTAAATTGTAACGACAACACGACATTATCTGAAGTTGTTGGATATACATGTAATTCTTGCGAAATGATATTATGGTTTTTTGGATACTCTTTAGCTTTGCACAGACTGGCAAAGTCCGATCTTTTGATATTTATAGCACTTGGAATTTCGATACTTAGAATCCTCCCTTCTGTGATTCCGTTTCCCACAACTGTGACAAGTTGATGATGTGTCATGTCTTGATTTAAACTTGTTACTCGTTAACGATGTGGGTCTTGTAAATTTATTATTCTGATAAAAGCAACTTTTATTCTTTGAAGGCGCTCGCACAGATTGAATTACAACATTCTTTGGATTCGCTACTTTCACACTTTCAAATTGAAAGGATTCTTGTACTGCTTCTTCAAGTGTCAATGAGGACTTTCCCAAAAGTATAGAACGTAGCTCTGCAGAAACAACACCAAAAATGATTTGAGACAATACGAGATCATCCTTTAAAAGACCAAACTCGCACTTGTTGGCTTCATCCTTAAGTCTTTGAATGAATTTTGCTATTGCTTCGCCTGATTTTTGTACCATTGTGTGAAGTAAGTTACGATCGTAATGTAAGATGATCGAGGACTATTTTCTCAATGCATTCAAAAGTGACATTAGCTTCAGAAACATCTTTTGGTGACAGTAAAGTTTCGATAAGACTGAATGCTTCTTCTCGGCAACTTGATAGAAGAATGGATTGATTAACAGTAGTTTTATCATAAGCTTCTATGAAAAACAACGTTACATAATTGTATATGAATTATATTAGGCCTTTAATTGACCTTCACGGAATTTACTTTACCAAATAGTTTCAAGAATAGAGTCAAGTGATAAGAAAAATATTCATGCAACCTCATTTTGCTACTGAAGTTGTATTTTCAGTCTTCTATAGAGCAAAGCTTCGATTAATTCACATATCCATATCACCCCAATCTTAAAGTCTTACAATTGATCTGAGTAAGGCTTCAAAATTTATCGGAATAGATACGAGGATTTGAATTTGTTAGTTGATCATCATTTTGATTTATTTTACAGACTGATTTAGTGTGTTTTATTAATCTGTTGAAAAAAATGTCGAGAAATTACACTAGCAAAGGTGAAGGATTGATCGACGTCCTGCAACACCCTGCAAGCACCAATTAATCCGGAAAGTGATCCTTAGTCCAAAGAACTACACCGACACAACGAAGTTCACAGTATCCACATCATTCTATAGAGCAGAATACACATGCTCAAAGTTGTACTCTGATTTAATAGGAAGAAAGCATGGTCATGAGGACATTGTCAAACTGAATTTCAATTACCCTGTTCTTCAACTTAGAGAAGCGTTGAAGTGGAAATTGAAGAGCAGACAGCCACAGAAATAGTCAATTTGGGGTAAAGAAATTTAAATTATTCTTGTTGCAAAGCGCATTGGTAAAATACAACCGAAGATTGGAAAAAAACTGCGAGACATTAGACAGTTGTTGTTGTTACGAATCATGCTTTGGAACTTTCAACTGTTATGCTCTTTAAAACAGTTATGAATCAATGACGATCTATTGATAGAGTATAAGTTTCAGGCTTTTTGTCAATTGAAGAGGGAAATTTTCACTCAAATATTTCCAATCTTAAAACAATAGAGGATTATTTATTGCTGTCCATATCACCCCGACTCGTCATTGTTAGGTCTCTTCAGAATTTATTATTCACGATAGTCAATAAATAGGCTACCATAATCTAATTGAAGAGGGAAAATTTCAAGGTGCGAATCCCATGACTATATAGGGTGACCGGCTGTCTTGCATAAATGCATCATGTGAAGTCGATAAATAATTTTTTTCCAGTAATGTTGGACACTGATGATAAAGCACTACACATGCAGATTTAGCAAATAACTATCAGCAATTTTTAGTCATCACTTTTGGGATGCAGAAATTTTGCAGCAAATGCATTAAAAACAGAAAATGAAAACTGCATCAACAGTCATACACACGGCAAGTTGCCATACAAATCCTAAAATTATTCAAATGATAGCCATTTACACAATAATAACCAGAATTTGGCATAATATTCAGTGACCTACAAAGTGGGGAAATATTGGTAGCACTAGGTACAGAAAAGAAACAAAGGGTAGTAAAAAGTTCAAGTCTCATACGATTTCTTAAATGTTCTGCAATCACAAGCGTGACATTTAAAGCTAGGCTTAATTCTCACTTTCTCGTGCGCGAATCCAATCACCACTTATTTGTCACCTTGAAAAAGCGCTTCCTAAGGGAACGAATTTTGCCGCGTCACGTTTGCGAATTTTGCACAATAGCATTCTCATAGCAAAATTCTCTACAGTTAAAATCTAATAGAAGTCATGAAATATTGACAAGCCTGCAATCTTAAAAACACACGAATCTCAAGTAGAAAACTGTGAAAATGACTCCCTATTTTGAGATGATGAATTGATGTGCAAAAAGTTAAAACGTATAGGTAAAAATAGTAACAATAAATACCTACTTGCGCACTACGAAAAACATAGATTCTATCTGCAGTTTACAAATAGCATTATGAATCGAATATTAAGGCCTATACTTTAACAAAGCTGGGGGACCATCTCTGTCAATTGAGGTGCTTTTATTCGAATTCTTCTCTACCAGGTCACTTTGTTAGCAACTTGCCCCGGTCCACCCTATCATTCTAATCCCTGTTATGAAAGAAAATTTCAACAATATCAAAATTGAAAGTCCAATTCCAGGCCCCTAAAGCAAAGTAGCTGCATGCTATAAAACATTGTCAATTCTTTAATGGCGTTTACCACAATTCACGTTTTTACAGTTGCATAAAGCGTGTAGAGCGTGTATCGGTATGCTTCGCCTGTCTGTTCATTGGAATTTACATGTAACATAAAATTGGCAACATCCTATCACTCCTACGAATTAGGCCTTATGCACAGTGTTCAATAGGTAGTGGCATTTGCAGGAATGGACTGGAAAATAATTTGCATATGATGCTCTCACAGAATTAAATATTTTGTCTATCTGCTTCGGTTTGCTAGAAGTGTGATTAATACGAAATGGATGGCACATTGAGGAACCTATTAGGTGGGCAAAAAGGAATTCCTAATACCTTACAGAGATAGGAAAAAAAGTCGTGCGTCGCTTGCGGATTAATGTGAGTTCCAGCGAAGTGCTTCGATTGCCAAAATTCCTTCAGATTCGAAGAATTCATATCATTGCCCACAAGTTTTCTCCATAATGTTGACCCTTCCGATCATTATTAAAGAAAGTAGCAGGCGTACGAAAATTAGTTCACTTGATGATTTCACATCCTCTCCTCGGCATTGCTCACTGTATAGTGCATACATTGAATCGAAGCCAGGCATCGATGTGTGTTTTGGTGTGTGCGAAGTGATATCACAGCACGCACGCATCTCTCACTGGCTCTACTGTCCTCTGCTGACAGCTTATTGTTTGCCATTTCCAATAGCAAGCGATACATGAATTATCCATTCGAGAAGGAGCAAGTTGTGTGATGTGATGTGCCATTTCGATATTAAGGTTACATACAATTCTTCCTTTCTAGGAAACCGAACCGCGCGCAAATGAATCTAATTCTGTGGATGCTCTACTATAATTTTATGTTTTGCTTCAAATGAAAAGCGGCCATATCAGTGAGCTTACAAGGCACAGTTAAGTCATCGTCTACAAAGTAAATAATTTATAAATTTTGAGTTAAGTAACATAATAAGCCTAATGCGTATATGCACAAACTTGGTTGTACAGAAATATGGACCGAAAGGAAGGATGCTTGTCAAGAAGCAGTTAACTAGATAGTGGCATAGGAACGAAGCAGCATTTTAGGTGTAGGAGTTCTTGAAAAGGATCTTCTCCATTTCACACAGGCCTGTCGTGAAACAGATTTTGAAGCTGTATTTTGCTGTCGAATGTATAGCGCAAATTAGTGTATATACGCCTACCTCTCAGAGTAGCACACGATTTGAATACAAATCCAAAAGCAGACACCAGGAGAATAATATTGACTTGACTATCGTAAAATTTGATTGTAGATAGGCCTAGTTAATACAGTATGAAGAGTAAACACATTGATTTTATCGGGATATAAATTTTAGTAGCATCTCTTATTTGAAATCGATCGACGTTCTCTTAATTAATGCATGTCATCAATCAGACTTCTGTTTAATTAAAACCCTAATTGAGTCTGATACAAATAGCATATGTCTGCTCTTACACAGATCCATAAATTATCTTCCTACAACACTCTTAGTATGTAATTCAATTCCTATTCAATTCTTTCCATTCAATTATGTTTGTTAGTGTTATATTCCCCTGACCAGTTCGCTTTATCGCGTTAAAAAGAGTATGCAATTTTTTTGAAACAATGACGAGTCGGGGTGATATGGACAGCAATAAAAAATCTTCTACTGTTTCACGATTAGAACTATTTGAGTGAAAATTTTCATCATTTGACAAAAAGCCTGAAACTTATACTCTATCAATAGATCGTCATTGATTCATAACTGTTTTAAAGAGCATAACAGTTGAAAGTTCCAAAGCATGATTCGTAACACCAACTGTCTAATGTCTCGCAGTTTTTTTCCAATCTTCGGTTGTATTTTACCAATGCGCTTTGCAACAAGAATAATTTAAATTTCTTTACCCCAAATTGACTATTTCTGTGGCTGTCTGCTCTTCAATTTCCACTTCAACGCTTCTCTAAGTTGAAGAACAGGGTAATTGAAATTCAGTTTGACAATGTCCTCATGACCATGTTTTCTTCCTATTAAATCAGAGTACAACTGTGAGCATGTGTATTCTGCTCTATAGAATGATGTGGATACTGTGAACTTCGTTGTGTCGGTGTAGTTCTTTGGACTAAGGATCACTTTCCGGATTAATTGGTGCTTGCAGGGTGTTGCAGGACGTCGATCAATCCTTCACCTTTGCTAGTGTAATTTCTCGACATTTTTTCAACAGATTAATAAAACACACTAAATCAGTCTGTAAAATATATTAAAATGATGATCAACTAACAAATTCAAATCCTCGTATCTATTCCGATAAAATTTGATGCCTTACTCAGATCAATTGTAAGACTTTAAGATTGGTGTGATATGGATATGTGAATTAAACGAAGCTTTGCTCTATAGAAGACTGAAAATGCAACTTCAGTAGCAAAATGAGGTTGCATGAATATTTTTCTTATCACTTGACTCTATTCTTGAAACTATTTGGTAAAGTAAATTCCGTGAAGGTCAATTAAAGGCCTAATATAATTCATATACAATTATGTAACATTATGTATTTAGATATTTTACATCACAGAGAACTATAACAGATAATGTCGAGAATCGTGTTATTCAATAATAGTACATGTCAATAATTATTTTCATAAAAATGTTTCGTTTGATCCCCCCTCCTCCTGAAAAAAGTTGTCAAAAGTCTGGTCCGGACCGTCAGAAAGTGGGACGAGACCACGGTGCCACTCCCGAGATTTTTCGAAACTTAGGACTTCTCACTCATCATTCGCTGAGGCTCTTGCGAATTATATAAACGGATGCGTTTTCAAGCACAACATCTGTGTGCTTCTGTTCCCCTCTCTCCTCTTTACTGGTGTGAATGGATCTTTGTGCCATTGCTTGACGTTTTTGAAGGTAACGCTGTGTCAGAAGATAGGCAGCAACCACATTTTCCATCTGGGACTTCGTCTATCGTCCAGTCTGTGCCGGTGCGGAATAGCAGTCACTTCTCCGAACACAGGCGCATTTTCTGCTTGTATCAGTGAACACCGGACGACTAGCCGCTCAATTTTGACTCTACATCCGAATGACATGCGTGAAACTGTCATTTTGACGTACGAGCATCCATCTACCAACCGTCTTCCGCCAGATTTAATCTTCCTCTTTTGAATATGGCAGTCTAATCAAGGATCAGTAGCTGAGCCTGTGCATCAACCAACAGGATTTAGCAGGGCAAGCAGTACGGCTGACGGTTATGCTGGAGCGAGGTATGATGATACCTACAGAATGCAACTGTGGACGAGTCTTTACTTTCATATAAAGGTCGGCTGTATTATAAACAATACATACCGGCGAAGAGAAGGCGCTTTGGAATCAAAATTTATTTTTATGCGACAGTGACTCTGGTTTTACATTGAACTTTTCATTTCACACTGTAAAAGCAGATCATGATCAGTTTGCCTCCGCTTGTTCTAGTCTCAGTGTATCAGAGCGAATCGTTGTTCATCTTTGTGATGAACTATTGGATTTTGGATACACTGTTTGGTGTGATAATTGGTTCAACAGTGTCAGGTTGGCCAATCATTTCATTATCAAGAAGAACGCCTGTAGTTGGCACTATTCGTCCGAACCGTGGTGTCCCGCCCATGCTTTAGGAGGCCGAGGTAAATGTAAGAGAGAAAAAGTTTTTGCGATCGGACGACTTGCTTCTATCTAAATTTTGTTATAGAAAGTCATGGAAAGGTTAAAACATGGAAATACAATAATGCTACTACACCGATTCTGAGACTACTCATGGTGGATAATGGTGAGAGTGGATAAGTGGAAAGTGGATAATGGAGGTAATCAATAGAACTGCAGTGACACTCTACTACACCGAAAGCAATGAAACTATACACACTATACCTAAGACTACACATGGAAAATACTATTTCTTCACTTGAATTTGTTATCGCCAGTTTCTTCATCCGTCTATAGTACTTCATGTAATTCCACATTTCTTCATTTGAATTACAATACATTGACCACTACTTCAGCTACCGATTAAGGGATATAAGACATAATACTGCAGTCCGTCAGTCATCAGCAGGTACTCGTCTAGTTGTGTTTCGACCCCTAACCTGAACACTCAAACTTAGACGAGCGGGATCCCACACGTAGTGGCTGACAAAATACTGAATAGGTAATGATGTCTTGAAAGATATGTGACAAAGATAAATCAGACATCATTCAATTGTTGCGTTCCCACATGTATACTCATCCTGTCATTAAATTCATCCCATCAATAAATACATTTTGCTTTTTGCGATCCGCACATGTAAACAAATCCTGTACATCAATCTTTGCCTTTTCGATTCCCACAAGTAAACAGATCCTGTTCATCCTCGAATCCCATAAAGATGTAATCGCTGTGTGATAAATAGGTAATCCGCCTTTACACAAACTTCCCCTCATACATCATACAGGCACCATACAGCGGTTGAAGCTCGTATAGAGGAAGCGTCATCAATTGGAAAACTTCGGCCAACCATCAACCGACGACATGAACTGACTTCCTTGTGACAATAGGCCTATATAATGTGCCATTCCATATTGTAATTTGCCGATTTTGTTTATACACCGTGAACAAGCTACTGTGTAGCGAAAATTTGGTGCCTCATAACTCTTATTTTATTATTTCATATACTGCGTCGAATATAGAATTGGGAGCAGAAAACCTATTTTTTCTTTTGAAAAATGAGATATACCAATGTCCTCCCGTATGACGCCATTAACAATCTCAACAGCAAGGTCATGGAACATGATTCCCGCGGTGCTTGTAAACGTTGGATCAACCTGGAATTACAACATCTTCGAGCAAATTGCAACATGGTACTACTACTTATCTGCATCCAATATGTAGTATTTCCGGGTTTTGTAGAGAATCTGTTTAAGATTCCTGAGGATCTTCTTCAAACAGATGCATGTCAAAGAAAATTCAGGAGTTTGAAGATTGAGATTATGCGATCAAGTATCCAGAAATTGAAGCTGAAGATAGCAGATCTAAATCGAGAACGAGGATACAGCTATATCGAGAACGAGAGTGTGTGACAAGGAAGTGGTACATGATCTACTTCTAAGAACAGCACACATGATGAGATACGAGGACAATTTGATCTATGATAGACATAAGAGGAAATGGCAGAAATGGAGTGATACACCTTTCCCCTTAGATACAAGGGATTACAGGTACTCTTATCATATTGAGCCACATTTTCCGCTTAGTTATGTCGATGAATATCTTTTTTCAAAAGATCGTAATCACGTTTTTGAGGATACTCGTCTTCGAAACCTGTATAGCAACGAATCGAACGTTGAAATCCCTACTGCTGTTTCAAATATTTTAAGGAAAGGTCCTAATTTTCGTATTCCACGATTCAACGATAAAATTCTCAAAGAGGCCGAGTTAGCTTTAGAAGTTTTTTCTTACAAATTACGCTGGAATGCTGCATTTAAAGACGTGGAATCTAATAATGTAGAACAGGATCTGTATATTCCTTTTCCTAAGAATACTGTAAAAATGCCACCTAAAATGTCTACTGAGTCCGAAAACAATTTGAAATTATTCAGGTATGAGACGATGGAGATTATAAAAAGCGAAATGAATAAAACGAAAAAGAAAACTTCTTATAAGTCTATGCATAGGGATATACAGCAAACTAAATCATTTTTGAATAACAACAGCCTGTCTGCTTTGGCGTCGGATAAATCTAATCGCTTGGTAGTAGTAGAAAATAATACCTATTACTGTCGTACCATACTGATTCTTGTTGATACTAATGAAACCTTATGTTACTAATACTATATAATATAATATATGTTATAAAATATATGTTATGCTATATAATATATGTTACTAAATACTTATGTTGATGCTTATCGAAAAGTTAGCGTTGATAGTGTACGTAAAATCGAAAACCAAGCCAACAAAATGATTAAAAGTCTTTGTAAAAAGTATGAATTTGATCGCAGCACTTCCGACAGACTGTTGACTACTGGCTCTCAGGCGGCTTCATTTTATAGCTTGGTAAAAGACCACAAACCTGAGGGAGAGCATGGTTTTCCGCTTCGCCCAATTGCCTCAGCGATAGGTACGCCTACTGAAAAGATAGATTGGCTCATTTCTAAGTTTCTGTGCCAACTCCTACAATTTGTGCCAGCGCATTTTACTAGTTCTGAACATGTTATAAGGAGGGTTCAGGAAATTAATTTTACTGAGGAAAATCTAATGTTTATGTCTCTTGATGTGGTTAACTTATATCCCAGCATACCTATAGGTATAGTTATTGAAACTATTATACAGTTTTGCCAACGTCATTGGCATGCTATTAACAATTTTAGTTTCAAAATAGAAGATTTGGAAAAAATGATCACATTTACCGCGTATAACTACCTTACTAAGTTCGACAATGACATTTATCGCCAAATCAAAGGCTGTCTCATGGGGCTCATTATTCGCCTCTTTTTGCTGTGATTTATTTGAATCAACTTGAAGAGAAGGCTCTAGGTATCTTGAGATCTGAAAGTATCAACATACCTATATATCATCGCTATATTGATGATATATTGTTGGGTCCATTCAAAATAAATTTTGAGTTTAGAGATAGGATTTTAGATATTTTTAACTCCATCGATGACTCCATAAAGTTTACTTTCTGAGAGTTCCACAGTCAGGGGTCTGTTGCATAAAGCTTTCAATAGTATTGAATTATTGAAATTAAGTAGCAAATTGATAAATTTTGTTGCATATAGCACACTATTGAAACAGTATTGAACTTCAATACTCGTTAGTCAGCTTCAGTAGTAAAAATAGCGGCATCCAATAGAATGCGTTGCATAAAGCGTAGTTAAACATCGATTTCGATTCAATAATTTCATTAGTCCAACGTCACTTATGAACAGTTCTAATATTCAGTATGTTGGATTCCTCGGGCTCAAGTGATGATGACTTTCTTACAACAGGAACGCGACGACACAGACGCTTCAAGCCGCGCATCAATTTTCATTATTCTGTCATCGATAGTGAGTGCAGATTTCGTTTGAATGATGTAATGATTGAAAAACTTATCACTGAATTCACTCTATATCTACGGCATCAAACCGAAAGGAACTACGCCTTATCACCCCGTCAACAGATTTTAGTTGCATTGTGGTTTTTTGCAACCGGAGACAATTTTAGAACTATTGGTGATGCTCATGGGATTCATAAATCTACCGTTTCAAGATCCATCCAACGTGTTGTATCAGTGGTGAACGAACATTATTTCCATAACATTGTGAAATGGCCGGAGAATCAGGAAGAATTCCAAGGTGGAAATAGTTCACTCAGTTTCCCAGTAGATCCCAGACACTCTGTTGTAAAGAAAGGTTCCGTGAGCACAATGACTCAAACAGAGGATTTGATATGGACTGGAGTTTTTAGGAGTAACTATAGTTGGAAATATCCATTGGTGCAGGTTAGAGTTGGCGAGCTTGTATCCCCAGCTTTTGTAGACAACTCTTTGATGAAACTCTTATCGACACAGCACTATTGAACAAGACAGGAGCTAATTGGTCTAGTTTCTTGCAACCTATTATGCAGACCTTAGTAGATGTGAACGGCAAACCATTGAAAGTGCATGGAAAATTGCTTTTGTCAATTGCCATAGGGAAATATGAATGCGTCTATACTTTCATAGTTGCAGAAGAAATCCCGCAGGTGATTTTAGGAAATGACATTTTAAAATCTGAGAAATGTCAAGTGGATCTTGAATTCGATGTTCTATATATTGCTTCCAAGGCTTGCAGAATTCCCATATTGCAGCTCTAATCCTCTTCCCTCGCAGCGCTCCCTTGTCCATTGAGCCATACACTGACTTACTTTTTGAAGCAAAATATTCCGCTGATTTGATAATTCCTGAAGCTATCTTCTCTTGTAATTCTAGGGATAAAATTCCTTTGACTGTCATCAACACATCTGACGAGGTAGTGAAGTTGCGACTAAATGATGAGTTAGGCTCCCTTTACCCTACCACTGAGGTAATGGATCTGATCAATGGGAATGTGGACAATCCAGACTCACCAACTGTGTGTTCTGTCAATAGAGAGTCTCCACAATTCCAACCATGGGTCGAGGAATTCGATTGGGACAGGGATGCTGATCCTGCTGTTAAGAAGAAGGGTGTGGATATACTATTAAGGAACCGAAACGCCATTTCCATTTAGGCTAATGATCTAGGTTTCAGTGATGTAATTGAACATTCAATTAAATTACTTTTGTGTCATGTTCAAATGAGTATCTATCACGTACTGGCCAGAAATGCTGCGAATTTTCGCTTCTGCTGTCCTTGCCGCTTTCGCAGTTACTTTTCGTGAGTTCTCAATTGTACGGACACGTGATCTTGATTGCCTGATACTAGTAACAGTAGCAGTAGAAGGTGGCCCCAGCTGGTCCAGCCCGTCTATATTCTGATTCAGCATCATGTGTGGAATATTGATCTCATTCATTCAGCCAACCAGTAGAAATGAATTGCTTGCGCCGGTCGGCAAGTTGAATACCGTCTTTTGCACGTGAGCCAATAACTGGCGCCGCACCCTTCAGCAACTCACCACGCTTGGTGAACTACATGGAGGAAAATACTAGTTGGTTGTGGAGAGCCAGCGCTCGATTCCAGTAAAGTTTTGTAATGCCGAGAGAAATGTCATCACGGAGTTTCTCCTTCCACCGTTTAACCCTTCCGTTACCAAGGTAAAAAGATCCGTTAAATACCAAGCGGGGTAACTAAGGTACCCCAGTGTTTTTTTCGGAAAAAAAGATCTTATGTCCACAATTCAAAGTATTTAATTACTAATGCATGTCAGACACATTGAAAGACTTTCATCGTTGCGATGGTCCTTACAGACTGGTGTTCCACAAATGGAACACGTCACTTTTGTCTTCCTGTCTGCGGCACGTGGGCATCTCTGGCACCGCCTTGGTTGCTGCTGTCGCGTTGGCAATGCAGGTCGTATTGGAGGTCCGCATCCCATCATACGCATTGCATCGATAGTTGCATGCCTTATGTGGGCCGCTGGTGTGGGTCGCTCGGCATTGAACGTTTGGTAGCGCCAATTCGATGCTCAGTTCTTCCAGAAAAGTGGCACGCCGAGATCTGCAGGAATCTTTCCAGGTGGGATGTTTCGCTCTCCACAGGATGAAAACATTTAGGGCCGCGATATCCAAAAGCTCCATGAAGATCCGCATCGGCCACCTTCTGATCTGGCGAACACAAGAACAGTATCGAGTCATCGCATCTTCTGTGTCAATACCCCCATTTGTAGCATTGTAATGCTCAATAATTCCTGGTTTTCCAGAGGAAGCAATGTCAGCACCGTGATGTTGAGTAGAAAGGAGGATAACACACTTGCTTGATTTGGGCACATACGAGAGCAATGTTTCGTCCTTGGTAAATCCAAAGAAGCAAGTATTCGGTTGTCTGTTCTTGCTTGGTAGAAATTCGGAGGGAATATCAGCCTTGTTTGGTCGCAATGTACCCGTGATAGTGATATTGGATTTCAACAAACTTTGGGCTAAGGGCAGCGAGGTGAAAAAATTGTCAGTTGTTAATCATCTGCCAGATCCCAAGTAAGGTTTCACCAGGTCCATAACAACTCGTTGTCCTTGATTTGACTCTTTCCTGTTGGCTCTCATTCCAGTGTAAACTTGCAAATTTGAAACATAGGCATTTTGAGAATCGGCGCATATCAAAATCCTTATGCCGTAACGACTGCATATTGAAAGGCTGCATTCTGTCGCCACATTTGACTGATGTGGAGCTTTCTGCCCTGTAGCCTTCCAGCTGCCAGGAGAATGCCCATATACGCACAAAGTTCGTGTATTGTCAAATCTGTCCATGATGTGTCGTCAGTGTCAGTTGCTGCATGTGCATAATTGTTTGTTTCTCGACATATAAGCTCCAATATTTCCGTCTGTTATTGTCTGTTGGTCCAGGTGTAATATTCATATTATGGCCGCGCCTCCGAGTATATTGTGGCTCTGATGCGTGCCATACCATCCCAAATCTAGCCACGTAGGTATCATTCTCGGTGGCACTTTCATCATCTTCACTCTCCGTATCCTCTTCTTCCTCAACCAGCAATTCATCTTCATCTTCATCATCCTCTTCGACATTATCCAATACGTCAGAATCATCCTCACCGGCAAATATTTCATCGTCATCTTCATCGCTATCGGAATCAGAATGGGGAACTGAAGCGTCAATCACAGCAGGTTGCAAGCGCCTACGTCTCATTTCAATCAATCCAAGAAGCTCGTCCGTTGAAAATGACGCAAAGCATTCTGTCTGTCTCATTTGACACGGCGTTGTGAGTCCTGTTACGATATCGATCAATGAAGCAGGCGCCTCATGCCTTTGATTGTTCTTGCTCGAACACAAACACCCCAGCCCGTCAGCACGCTTGCACGGCTTCACACCATGACTGCAGCCAATCAATACAATGCAATTGACACCAAAATGTGAAATAGACAGACAATTGTCGCTTCTACGAGCTGGTTCCTCGGCAAAGGAATGCTAAATGATACTTTTCCAAGAGGAATTAGTTGTATGATTGATACCAATAATTTATGTAGATGATTCGAAGTTGATTTTATTTGACGGCTGATACTTTCGAAGAAATAAATGTAAATTATGTGTAGCTGATATGTGTAGCTGATATAAAGAGTAAATTAACATGCGTACAAAAGTCTACAATGATGAAAACGATAGGCATTTTTCTTACAAAAGTAAGATAAATTCATCAATTATGCAAAATAATGCAGAAAATGAAAGTTTGACGGGATGGAAAATTTATAAAAATCGGAACATTATTTACCAAGTGGGATAATCTGGGTACCCCATCCACAAAATCATTGTAAAAATAATATTTCTATAAGACAGGTATCTGTCTTAAACCAATTTTCTGGTGTATTGGAATGTTTTAAGCAATAGGAATGAAGGAATCACTTGAAAATCAGCTTTAAAAAATTTTACACGATATCAAAGTACATTGGGGTACCTGAAATACCCCGCGTGGTAACGGAAGGGTTAATATCGGCGCCCTGTTTGACCATCTATTGGCGAGGATCGGCATACTGAGCGGGATCGGCAGTCTTGCGTGTGTAATCACTGTGCAGCTGGTAGAGTTGATACTGATCTGGTTAATGCACATGGATGAAGCTTGCCATTTGACTTGTGAAACATGGCTTGTGATGGGCCGCCTTGGTGAACATCGCACTCGCAGGGCTGGATTTCGCTAATGCGAATGAGGTGCGCCTTGGTGATCACACCGCGCTTTTGTAATTACTGTTGGAAGGCGGGCTGGAAGATGCCGTAACACCAGTAGACCCGGTTGATGCGGTACTCGAGCAGTTCAGAACAGTGATCAAGTATTTGCAGCGTGATGTGAATCTTGCCGCTGTGTGCTGGTCCTGCTATACATACAGCACGATCACATTTCAACCATAGATCCATTTCGCCACAGCACCCGGCCAGCATTTGCATAATTACTTCCGCAGGAAGCCACTCACATGATTACCAACAGCGCCAGCAATCAGCATTGACAGTATAGCGGAGAGGAAACCGCCCTTTTGACTCAACAGACACCGTTGACTGGCCACACAGGCGCTCGACTTCACCAACCGGCAACCGGCGAACGGTTTTCTGATGAGCAGTCACCCTTCGCCTTGCCTGCGGCGAGATCGCGTTGCCGTGGGGAATCTGAGACACTGTTGACACGACCATCCGGATGAATACATCTTTGGCGCAACCCACCGATTCTCGTTGCTGGTCGGGGTTCATCCGCCGCAGTTTTGCTAACTCCTTTGAAAAGGCCGCATCGCTCACGTCCCCCCCCCGACAGTGATTCCGTCTCATCCTACCTTCTCGGCGCGGCATTGAGATTGTTAGGCATGATGCACTTTGGCTGCGGTAGGACAGCGTAGACCATTTCGCGGCCACTTCCATGCTAACAATATCCATGACACCACACTACCGAGAAACAAGGATACCGTCCCCACTACGAAATGAATGACCACTGCCACAGCGCAATGCACTTCTGACTCAGCAAGTAGGCCCGGTGCGGGCGTAATATTCGCTACCGTACTTTGGCTCACGCCAGTGATCAAGCAATCATGTTATGACGATCATAACAGTCGGGCGGTCATTTGGTGAACCCACTCCCGGCCATAGGATACAGGATGATGGGTCTCCACATCCCACACCTCGTCTCCAACTTGCAGCCGTTCAAATTCACATTGGGATACCAAACGCGCCTTGATGCGGTGACCAAGATAGTAAGCGCATAATTGATCGAAAAAGGCGGAAGTCTTCCTATTGATCTCGTCCTCATTTGTATGGAAATCACGAACATTAATAACTTAATCCACTACTTTACCAAAGATCGCGGTCTTGTGCACTGCAAATTGACATTGATTACTTTCGTCAATTGCACTAAACAGTTCCTGTGGCGCTAGCCACCGTCTAATCATTATCAAGGGAAAAATGTTCTAGAAGTACTCACGCGGCATACTGCATTCAAAGTAGCATAATTGCATCATGTGCGCGCGCACGCCCACAGCGCATATATAAAGTAGTGTACGGCCGCAGGACGCTCATTCACAACGTGCGTTCCCTCCAACACAAACATGGATCCTTTAGCCATGAATATTGGGGGAAATATTGGTGCCGAAAAACCACGCTGATTGAGCGGCTTCAGGCAGCTTCAGAGACGAATCCCGTGTTGTAGGCGCTGAACTTCATTTACGAGCCCGTCCGTGAATCGACTAATGTTCATTGCGGGGACATGCTCTGTTTGAACTATTCAAACCCTGCCCGCTGGGCATTCACGTTCAATGTACATGCTTTGAATACACTAGCTGAGCGGCTAGCTGAGTAATAATACGCGCGGCACCATCTGCGAACGGTTTGCAGGAGCCACGCGGAATGTCGTTGTGCAACACTCAAACAACTGGGGCTTCATGACATGCCGAGTGCGCTGTCTTAGGAAAGATCACGCCTTATTGCTCATTCTATCATCCGAATCCAGCTGATTTTTACATCTCTCTGAGAACAGCATCTCGACTATGCTATGAACGTGTCTTGCAGCGGAAATCTGCACATGAACTGCCGTCAAACGAATTTACTTTTGAATGGCTGGAGTCGTTGCACGAGCTACATAAAGCTTAATTACTAATAATAATTCTTCCTTCATCATTGACAGAAGCAAAACACTGGATCAAGTTGTAGAGACTGCTATAGACTTGATTGAAGCCCTTGTTAGCCTACATAAAGACTAGTATGTTTGTGTCTACTATGAAATTAAATTCATACACTCACTACGACTTTTACTTTCGCAGTTAAAGGTGAATGAAAAAATAACAAACATTAATTATCCAGGGTCATATTGGATATTGAGGATACAACTGTCAATCGCTTTTGTCACAAAGTTCATCAACAATGGTGGTGGGGGTCGTGATTTTCATGTCTCACGGTGGTGTTTGGCTTTGTTAGCCATCAAAATGTCCTCCCGGTCATATTAATCCATCCCGTTCGGGCCAGTCTCTATACACAATTTGCAACCGATCCTGACTAGGTACTGGTAATGCAGCTCCTCCTCATCTGGAGTTGGAATTGTGAAGGCACATCCTCCGTTGCATACTCCAGCTCCTTCGCCCGTTCAGATAGTGACTGCTCGATCCGCCGGCGTTTCGTGAGCTTGGCCTTGCGCTTACCGGAACCACTTTTCACTGGTCCCGGCGCCTCTTGATACTGGACTGCTTCAACCTGCACAAAATCCATTCCATCCAGCAGGGACGCCGGAGCCGGCGCTGCTGACGCCACCTCCATTTCAACAGTCACAGCAGAAGGACTGCGCGTGAGAAACAAGCATTGCTCTGGTGTGGGAACGTGTGCCGTGTAGAGCAAGTTGCACTTGCAAATTCCAAATCTCAACTTTACCCCGGTATGACTGCGACTTTAAAGAGGGAGCTATGAGAGATGTGAACTGGGCTACTGATGACTACTGATATTGGATGAAATGGCAGCTGTTCAAGTCTGTTCCGATTTTTTCAACTGAGGATGTAACTCAATATTCAATAATTTCTGTTCCTCTAGAGCATTTGAATAGAAGAGGCCTAAGCTCTTTTTATCGAAAACAATCTAACAGCATTTCCGACCGATAAGAGCAATCGCCTGACTAATGCGGAGAGCAGTGATGTAGATACTCAAGGTGAAAGAAGTTCTTCAAAATAATGAAACTTACAAACCTCCGGAAGCAAGCATAGCAAATAGAATTGAAATTCCAGTGAATAAACTTTGAAAACATTTTTATGTGAAGGCAACTTTAATGCAACCGATCCAGAAAAGCTGTGGTAAATGACAATTGATGGATATGAATGCCGACAAAATGGGACTTTCATATTAGATACAAGAACGTAGCATGCCCTCAAGCCCGTCTTATTTATGTGGAATCGATAGTGAAAGTTTTGACAATCATCTTGTGCACTGATGAGAAAATGTATTCGATTGGACATTCAGCATTAAATCACATCTTTATCAAATTTCTTGTGTTCAGTCAACTTAGTGATCTGTTATGGTCAGTTCTTGAATCTTAGTTGAATGACTTTTTGTTGTATTTGATATACAAAAGGCAGCACATGTTGTCAGCGCAACACTTGCAGTTACGTGTAACCGACACCAACAAAGACTTTGTTTAAACACTTTGTGTGGTGATGAAAGATAGCGAAGTCTACTTGGAGTGCATCAAAAACAAAGTCAAGCTCCAACCTAATGATCAAATTGTATCGCTCCTCGGCTTTTGTGTTTCAGGACTCGCAGAGTGTTCAGAATGCTTTAGGTGCCCTGAACTCTCAATTCCAGTCAAGGGGACCTGTAAATTCCTGATTTGCACCAAATTAGACATGTACAAGCACTAAGGAGTCAACACATGTTTAGCCATCCGATTTCACATTCCGTACTGTACTCGCATCAGACTACCAATACAATAAAGTAGGATGATTCCTGATACTCTAATCACAACAATGGCCCTCTCACCTGTTATCATATGGACGACGCAGCACGTCACACTCCATACATCTGACACCATTCTGTATCCCTTTCTACTGAACACTTCCGGAGCTGTAAAGTTGTAAATTCCTGCATAGTAGCCATGAACTGACTGAACAAACTCAGTTTCAGCCGATGGTTGACACGACAATCCGAAGTCAGTCAGTTTAATGAATCCTTCTCCATCCAACAAGATGTTTCCAGAATGAAGGTCCCGATGGATTATGTGTTTGCTGTGCAGGTATTTTACACCTTCAAGGATTTGCCGTGTGTAACTTGAGGAGATTTGTTCTGTAAAATGTCCTTTCTTCTCTATGGCGGCCATCAATGAGCCCTGTGGAAGAAATGATTATTGGCAATCAATCTAAAGAAACATGAAGTTTAATGGCAGAAATTTCCAATTTATAAAGAAATATCCGGTGAAATGTAGCACATTTAAATAATTCAGGTGCATTTTTAAATGAAAAGGAATGAATATTTTGAAGTCATCTCCAACAGAACAACATATTGTGAATATTGTTTGAATATTTCGCTTACCCCAGGCATATATTGCAGGAATATTTTAATTGACTGTCCATCTTGTTGTGCTCCAATGTATGAAACAATGTGCTTGTGTTTCAGGAAAGAAAAGAGATAGATCTCATGTTTGAATGACTTGATCCTGGTCTCCTTGGTATCACGTAGTTTTTTCATCGCATATAGCAATCCAGTCTTCTTATCCTTGCATAAAATGACTTCTCCAAATCCTCCTTCTCCCAATGTCTTGACTTTCTCCCATTCTATAGGTTCAATGACTTCTGAAATTCGAATGGAAAGATAGATGATATATTCATGCTTCTAGATTAGACATCTTCTACAGTAGGAAGTCACAGCAAGGAGTCTTCTAAACGTGAAATTAAATGTAGGCCCGAAATTATGCACTGGGAGTGGCTTTACGATGTCTATCACGAAATGCTGAACAAGCAATTCGCACGCATTCTTAGATGCGTAATGATGCGAGAATCGACAAATTATTATTAATCATTCCACATCAATTCATCAAATGACCAGTGGCTGACTTTCTTAAAGTCACAGACAAAGCAGAATAGAGAGGACTGCCAGACGCAGACGTTTATGGGTGCTTTACGGAGACGTTTTATGGTGCGCTGTTGACCGTTTCTCATCAGCTGATAAGATAGACTAGTGGGCGACCGCGAGATGGGAGGAACATCTGATCCATGTAGCGTCCGCAGATTTAAATTTCATCGTGACACTCAGTTCTGTATATTATTGCATCTTTGCGTTAACTAACGGACTAAAGTGACTCAATAATGATCACCGCTTAATTTAATGGGTTCATACTTGTATCCCTGAAATTGATTTTTGTATTATGAACAACGGATTTTGATTAGGCAGTTGCATCATAGATCAAAAATTAACCATCATTATTGATAAAAACTTAATCTACCCCCAAAGTGAGACAATTCTTTAATAAATTCAAATTAGCTGAATTTTCTTCAGGATGCATTTTGGTCAAGTCAAGAAAGAAAATTAGCTATAATGCAGCTGTACATATTTGGAAAGTATGAACACAATCACACGTTTTGTACAATTGTCTAGTCATCAATTTTCGCTTGCCTTTTTTGACTCAATTGTAGAGACAAATCTTTGCCGATTTTTCTCATGTAAATCGACATACTTCTTTTCAAACAATCAATACAAAAGAATAACGCTCTACATCGGTATTCAAATCAACATCATGTTGGCGAAAAAAAGGTGTAGGGAAAATATTACACAAGGTCATGATTTTTTCAAATATGCGTTATCTCAACTTCACTTACAAATTTTTGTCAGATTGGAAAAATTTGCAAATCGTCTGATTAGTCTCTCTGAATTCTTTATAATGTCAACGACACATTTAGTAGGGAAGAAAATATAACTTCAATTTTTCAAACTTAAAAGATCAATCGGTTTGACAGAATCATTGTCAACGAGAGCAGATCTACAATTGTAGCTTGACATTCGTACAATGACTTCTCTGACAATAAAGCCACCGATGTAGGTAAGTACAGCATCGCAAAAGCGGCAATCGTTCAAGTCGCAGTTACAAACGCAACTTTTTGATCGAATTTGCTATCTTCAAACTCTGCCGCTGAATTTTCTCCGAGGTCAGTGGATGATAGTTTTTGAGTATGGGACAAATTGATGCAAATTTCAAAATCTAGAGTTGACACATTCATATTTCTGCTTGGCGAGAGAATTTTTGAGCTTCCAAATAGTAGCCAACGATATGCAGAGCTAAACTGCAGAGCCAAAGGTTTCACAGTCCATCCATTTCTCAATCGGATTGCCTATAAAAATGATTCCAGGCTGTCTTGATGGTCATTCAACATCAAATCGTCAAATTTCGGAAAAAGTGAGTGGCAAAGGTTCTCAAATTTTCTTAAAATTCACAAATTTTCATTGTTTAGTTCTATATAGATGAAATCCAAAGGATTTCGGAAAAATTCTATTGGCAAGGTGACTTGCGTGACTTTGACTTATTCGAATTTTTTTTATTTTTAGAGAATTTATGAAGAATCATATGCATCTATGACGGCCTGCGTCACTGATCTAACAGCGACGTTGAGGAAAATTCTTCGTGGACTACTTAATTGCGGAAAAAGTTTGTTCCCTTGCAATTTTTGTAGATGAAGAATAAGGCCACAGTTTTTGAAGATTTATTGCACGACAAGTTTCGGCCAGCTCTCTTTCAGGTGCAACGCTGGACTGACAGGCATTGTACAAAATCTACATGTACACTTTATGGAATTGAAATCACAAAAGACATACTACACTGAACCACAGAACAAGCAAATACAATCAGAAAATCAATATAGACACAATAAAGGTGGCGTGACGATGACAGGCTTATTGAAGTCAATCACTGACACTCAGATGAAATGAAGAAAACTAAGATCTTAACAAACACATTATAATACTGAAAGTGGACAGTTTGAATACAAATGAAAATGTAAATGAAAGTCAACATAAGATAAAGTTATGGATAATAAAGCTAAACGTGAAGTGAAACGAATGAATAAATAAATAGCGAAAAAATAACGATTAAAAATAAGAAAGGAAAATTCACAAAGTTATATAAATAGCTAAAATCATACAAACGTTATTTACCAAGGCAAAAGCAAATCAATGATATGTTCTTTATGAATACACAAGTCTAGACAAAATCGCTTTATGGAAAAAGCTTCCAAAATACGTAAAAGGTAGCGCCACTTACATGAAAACAACATTTTGAAGCCTTGCTGAGCATCTCCCTGTGAATAATCACAAATCTGTACATGTCTGGTGATCACGCTGCTTGGAATACGAGTAGATCGTGGAGGACAGCGACTTTCATGTGATAGCCATTTAGGAACGTGTTCACGTATGCGATCACCTAGACGTCTTTCAGTACGACCAATATACTTGCAACTGCAAGTACACGCAAAGGAATATATCACATTATGTTGGGCCGTTACCGGAAGCTTATCTTTGGGAGATGCAACAGGAATCTTTACAGTTCGAAAAGTAACCACTGGCTTAGCTGCGTTAAAAAGACAAAACTCTGACGAACAGATCGCTTAAAAAATGAAGCAGCCTTGTCACCTATGAGAGGAATACGTATAAAAAGAAACCAATTTTCATACGTATTTCAGTTCCATAAAGTGTAGATTTTGTACAATTCCTGTCACTTCAGCGTTGAACCTGAAAGAGAGCTGGCCGAAACATGTCGTGCAATAAAACTTCAAAAACTGTGGCCTTATTCTTCATCTACAAAAGACTACTTAATTGATACCCAACCTTAGGTGCTCCAAGTGGAATTCATAGCCTTTTCGCTTCGAGAGAATTTCTGTAAACTCTGAAAAAAGTAAAAATTTAGGAAATTTTTGAATTAATCGAAGTTTGAAACATTTTTTAAAAATTGTTTTAGTAGTGAAGTGTTTTATTTCATTCAATAGAAATAATGCAGTGAATTTTACATTCCTTTCTTTTACAAGCCAACACAAATGAATCCAAATGATTGTAATTAAATATTTAAAAAATCACCAGTGGTCGTGGAAGAAGTTTTTGAATCTCAAAATTATGTTAACAATATTCAATTTTTGACATCTTTGACTCAGTCCTGACAATTTCTCGCAGCAGCTACGTCAGATCTGGTAGGTCGAGTGTCTTGCGCTTGATGCTATCTATGTGAAACTGCAATCAGAAGCAACTTTTTCTACGCAGAAGCATACTCTTTTAG
Source organism: Prostheceraeus crozeri (assembly GCA_907163375.1). Taxonomy (NCBI): domain Eukaryota; kingdom Metazoa; phylum Platyhelminthes; order Polycladida; family Euryleptidae; genus Prostheceraeus; species Prostheceraeus crozeri. The sequence goes on from CAJQUW010000040.1 coordinate 197,667, forward strand.
AATTTGAAAATGTGCTAAAATTAGTTTGTTTTTGTGCTGCTACTATCAAATGTACAAGTAGTATGTGCTTTGTAACTAACGGATTGTTCCCCCAATGAAATTGTATGCTCAATTACTAAAATATATAAGTTCGTGACTCATATCTTTAAAGCAAAACATTTGAACCATGTCAAATATAGTATCTATTTCAAATCTATCAAAATCTTTTTTTAAATTATCGTAGCCTGTGAGGAGTTCATTAGTGTTGGTTCTTCAATACGATGTCCTCCCTTGGATATGTGTGGATATTGGGGAACTTGGTGTAGAGGAAATATTGTCCCACTGTGGCTAGGGTGCTGACTTCTGCCCACTTGTCACTAATCGAAATTATTTGTCCTTAATATTGATTGTTAAAGTGATCGACCAAGACCCAATCATTTGTGAAACAATTTTATTCTTTGCTGAAAAGAAAAATTAGTAGCCAAAGATAGGTTTTGTGTTGAAGTTGGTCTGCAATGACCTTCCTGTTTTTTTATCTTAGAAAGGTCGAGATTAAAATGATCTCCTTCATTTTCTAAATCATGGCTAGATGGCGTCGACGAATTTGTCTAGCATTTACGATGGACAGGTGTAAATAATACAGTGAGGGGAGGACAAGGTGGATTATGGACACTTATGAGGAAAACTTTCCTTGATGCATGCTTCTTCGAAGTGGGCGTTCAATGTCTTGAGCAGTTCAGGAGAGATGATTTCTGATCTCAATGCGCATAATTCTAATAGTTCTAGCTTTCCAATAGTTAAATGCTAGTTTTCGACCTTTCGAGTCGAGCTGACGAGTCCTAGTTGGACGAAGCGCATCGTCAAAAGTAGCCAAATAATTTCGTGCTTATTTTCAAGTCTTAGGACTTTCCTACTCATCAGTTAATAATGATTTTAAAAAGTGATAGCTTCTGTCATGCATTTATTACGTACTTTTTAACTACGTATTTTTATTGTGTATTTATACGTATTATGTATTTTTGAATCAATCATGCGCGATAACTTATGTGAGTGGAAATGGTGCAAATGTCAATTATCACATGAGCTTCTAATTATGATTGCTTTTATCAATAAATAATTGCCGCGACTCTGACAGCATCCACAAACTTCTTGCGCAAGTATCTTGGGGCGAGAGACACTGTCATGATTTGTCTACCGGCTTCACGTGTTGATGAAAGCAGGAAGTCTTTACATATTCCTAGGTGTGCGTCTGTGATTCATTCATCTGCCTGTAGATAATTAAGCAATTCGGTTAGAGGTTACCTTCTGCCTCTATAAATTCAGAGAATTTGACTGACTTTCAAATGATAAAGCAATGAGGTCAACCGTGTTTCATCATTTAACTGTTTAGAGATGCAATCAAGACTCATTAATTAAGACCGTGAATGAGTGAAGACCTTTGAGGCCCTAAGTAAGGAGTCTTAATATAGGATGCCTATGATAACACAAATTGAGAGGATGACCATGGCTGGGATAGACAAGATAAGTCGAATAGGCAATTATAATCCATCCGAATTCAAATGAACGAGTATTGACTATAAAAGAATGGTATCTGTTAGTTACAAAGCACATGCTACTTGTACATTTAATAGTAGCAACAAAATATCATACTAATTTTACCACATTTTCAAATTCTAAAAAATCATGATTCTGTGTAGAAAAAGTTACTTCTGATTGCAGTTTCAGATAGATAGTATCAAGAGTAAAACACTCGACCTATCAGAATTGACGTAGCCGCTGCGCGAAATTGTCAGGACTGAGTCAAAGGTGTCAAAAATTGAATATTGTTAACATAATTTTGAGATTCAAAAACTTCTTCCATGACCACTATTGATTCTTTACAATCAACGAAGGTTTGCAAGAGAGAAGACTGTAAACAAATTTTGTATTTTTTCAAAAAAGTGTGAAAATTCGATTTTTTTAAAAATTTCCTGAAATTTTTGCTTGTTTTCAGAGCTTACAGAAATTCTCTCGAAGCGAAAAAGCTATGTCTTCCACTTGGAGCATCTAAGGTTGGGTATCAATTAAGTAGTCCACGTAGAATTTTCCTGAACGTCGCTGTTAGATCAGTGACATAGGCCGTCAAAGATGCATATGATTTTTCATAAATTCTCTTAAAGTAGAAAATTCGAATAAGTCAAGGTCGCGCAAGTGACCTTCCCGATAGAATTTTTCCTAAATCCTTTGGATTTCATCTATATAGAACTAAATAATGAAAATTTGTGAATTTTAAGAAAATTTGAGAACCTTTGTCACTCACTTTTTCCGAAATTTGGCGATTTGATGTGGAATGACCCTTAGAGAATTTGTGTGTTGAAATCGATATGACACTCGTGTCCCCTGATAGCAAGTCACTTGATCAATCACTAAATGTACAGCAATTAGATAAAAATCCCAATAATCATCTTTTACGACGACTTAATAAAATGGACCAGTCATGGACCTTCCCTCTAATTCTATCTAAGTTGCTATCAATTGGAGTTTCCTATTTGTGTGAGCCGCTTTTCGAATTGTTCAGAAGATCTGTTGCAACTGTGACTTTTCTAAAATGTTTGAATTTCGGATTTGTGTGCCCATTCCAAAGCGCCATCCACCTACAATAACTGTTTTAGCTTTATCACTTTACTTTCTCCATTATCAAAGACTTTTGAGAAGCTTGTTGTAAGCCACATGAAGCACAGAAGAACTGATTGCTGCGGACTTCGCCAACATGCGTACAGGCAGAGGCGTAAGGCCAGTGAGGCCGCTGATAACAATAATGTTGATAATGCGGATGATAATTAAACTTTATGTAATTAATTATTAGTGCTTTGTATTTAACATTTTTGAGACCAACGCAATCTCCCTCTTGTGATACATGTAGACCGCGTCTGGTTGGGTTTGATAGTTCAGGAATAAAGACCGAGTCCCGACTGACCTCTCTAGATTCCTGCTGTTGATCTCATTTAATCTTTCATAATTTAAGTAATCTTCACGTTTTTGTAATTTCCCATACTTCATGGGTTCCAAGTGAGAGATGAATGCGTGTATTGGGACATATGCCACTGACGAAGACTGTCTAAGATTTTGGTGCCTACAAATATCAACAGATTTTTGATCATGCAGAATTCAATTTGGCGCAGTGAGAGATGTTTCGGCCATAGTGGTCAACGCTTTCCTTTACCTGCTCCTATTTTTTGAATTTGTCAAAGTTGCCGTGCTTCATTGATGCCAAGTGAGAGATAAATGTTCGAAATATAGAACGGCCTTTTGTTTTATCCGATCCCAGCTCTGTTGGGGAACGAATTTCATCAATTTATTTATCTGGGAGCTGGGAGGTGGGAGAGACTTGCCTTGAGATAATCAACATTTTCTTTTCCTCACTCCTACTTTTTGGGTATGAATATCTGCCGAATGAGAGACTTGCTTCGATCGACGTTTTCTTTTTCCGCTCCAATGAAGAATATTCTCCACTTCATTTTATTTGTTTTCTGAGCAGCATGAGAGACCTACCTCAATCATTAAATATTCACAGTTTTCCTTTCTGTACCACTACTTTTCATAGTATGAATCTTCAGTTTATTCTTTCTGGGCAATGTGATGTTTGGTTTGACAGATGCATTAGAAACCTGAAAAGGTTGCGTTTTTTACCCACATATTTTTGGGAATTTCTCCACTTTAGTCCATCTAGATTCTGGGCCGCATGAGAGTCTTGTCTCGATCGTGAAATGATCTTCGTTTTCTTGTTCCAGCTCCTTTTTTTGAGAATATTTAGCATTTAGTTGTACGTAGGAGGAGTTCTACTTCTCTGATTCTGCGCCTTGGTGTCTGTCAGGAATTTGAATGACGAGGAGTGACATATCAGTCAATTTCATATCAATCAATCTCAGGTAATCTGCCCTTAGGCAGGTCTCTTATGACAGTTTCTTCCACTTCTTTCTGTCTTCTGCTCTTCTCTTCCTCTCCGTGCATCCCTCACCATTCTTCACGTCGCTGATCATCATAAGCTTCGGCCTTCCTCTTGGCCGTTTTCCTGTTATCCAACCTTCCAAGGCTGTTCGTGGCAGGTTCTCATGTCTTAGGAGATGTCCGATACATCTCCCTTTCCCCTCTTAATTGTATCCAGTAGACTTGGCACTTCGTTCACAAGACTCAGGAAATTGAACATTCGTCAGCTTCTCGGTCCATTTCACTTTCTCCATCCGTCTCCAGATCCACATCTCAAATGCTTCCAGTCTCCTGATATCCGCTTTCGCATAGTCGACGTTTCGGATCCGTACATGACTACACTCCACACCAGAGTCTTGACCAACTTCTTTTTCACCTCCTGTCGCATTCCACCTGTCAACACACACCGCAGTTTTGTAAACACGGTCCTCGCCATTCCAATCCGAATCGTGATGTCCTTTTCAGCCGTTCCATTAGGAGTCAGATGACTTCCTTGAGTTCCTTAACCTTTGCAACTGCGACACCCTGTACCTTAACCGTAACAAGGACAGGTTTCCGGCTGATTCGCATGACCTTGATTTTATTTGTATTAATCTTCATTCCGTAACTCTGAATCACAGTATTGTCCACTATCTTCTGCAAACCTTCTTCCGTGCTGTCAATCATAGCTTAGTCATCCGCAAATCACACAGCCTGCAAAAATTCTTTACCGAATTTGATTCCATCTTCCACATTCTCCAAAGCTTCTTCCATCATGGCTTCCGCATAGATGTTGAACAGCAAAGGTGATGTTAAGCATCCTTGCCGAACACCTCGTCCAATCTCACTGGACTCTGATATTTCATCGTTGACTCTTACCACTACTGTTTGCCTCATGTATAGCGTAGCGATCAGTCTCCAATCTGCTCCAATCCTGGTTAGCACCTACATAGGTTTCTTCTAGTTAACTCGATCAAAGGCCTTCTCGTAGTCCACAAAGCAAACATACAGATCTTCATTAAACTCCATTCTTCGCTCAGCCAAACACCAAACTACTCCAATTGCTTCCCTTGTCCCTCTCTCTCTCTCCGGAATCCGAACTGATCACTTCCCATATACTCTTCGGCCTTCTTTTCGAGTCGCTTAGACAGCATTCTTGACACCACCTTTGAAGCATACGAAATCAGACTAATAGTTCGGAATTCTCCACACCAGACCGCATTCTTTTTCTTTTCGATGGGAACCAAAACGCTTTGTAGGAATTCTTCCTTGTAGATCATTTTACACATTTCGATGAACTTTTTCTTTCTCTGTGCTCTTAGTGTGTGTATGAACTCCGCTGAGATCCCATCCAAACCTTACGCCTTATTCCTACTCAAACTCCTGACTGCTACTTATTCCTTTGGTATTTGTTCATAACACAATGGTTAGAATACGATGAGCATGTAAATCGCACAGATACGAAATTTTCGATGACCATGCAGAATTATGGAAAATCTTCAGTAAAAAAACTGTTGACAGAAGTGACAAAATTTCAAGAATGATGATGATAAATAACTGGTGCTCTCTATTTAACATTTTAGATTTTCAGCAGTTTTTTCATACTGTCAGCAAATGTCAACTTCTAACAATACAACAAATTTCATCATATTAAGAAATCAAGTGAGCATCAATCGATTTATGATAAAGAGATACAATAGGGATCCATATAGCAGTGAGGAACGGAGCCATTCATAACACGTACCCAGAATTTGAATGTCAATGAAAGTGAGAAAAATATCTGCGACTGATACTTGCATTAAAGTCATTAAACGTGTAGTGTCGGGAACAAACTGGAGTCGATATGTTTTATTCATTAATAAAATGATTTTTACTTTATTCAAAATTTTACTGAAACTTCCATAGTTTTATCAATTCTTACTTTGACAACGTTGTACGGGAGATTTTTTGACAAATGAATAAAACATGAGCTCTCTCTGTAAATTTTGACAAATTCTTTGTTAAAAAATTGTTAATTGTCCCTAAGTTTCTTCCATGACCCAACGTTGCCAATGACTGAGTCCTTGGTAGGCGAGACGTTGGTCTTTTAATTGATATTTTTTAAGCAATACATTGGTCTAAAACAACATGTACAACTTATCTTTTTATTTGTGCAAATGATATATTTATTTTCACTAAAATATTAGGTAGCTGTCTACTGATACATTTCCAAAATGTAGTCGGTCATAGTATTCATCACCAAATATCCATGTATATGGCATGCCACGAAATACAAAGAAAGATACTTCTGTGGACACAAATCAATTCATTATTATTATCTCGCAAACGTTTCATCCGCAGGCTTTCTCAATGCAAAATGGATCATGGGTAAGAAATTCTACACAGAGTCAGACAGCTTGTATTTGCTTTGTATTTCATATGGATTCTGGACACGTGGAAACCACTGTACATGCGGATAATGCCAAGAAGATTAATAAGATAATAATCAAATAGACTAGTGTTTCGGGTCCAGACTCTTTGTAAATTACATATACCTTGATAAAATAGTTAATCAATAAAGGGTGTGGACCGGAAACGTCTGGCTATCTAGTGCACGCTATATTATTTCCTATATATTTTGTAATGTGTTGGATATGCATTCGTACTAACATTATGATCGGCCACATCAAATAGCATTCATCAGTCTTTCGGTCTTCCCATTGTTCTATCACATCTCGTCACTGACTTGCACGTGGACACTTCGGGTACTGAATACCGTTTTGACACTTTTCCACTTTGATCTTCCCCTGAACGGAGCTCTATTTGTAATACATACAACTCAATGCGTTGACGCTGAATTACGCAATTCAATTTCCCATTCACATAGATGAGATCTTCTTAACATTTCAAGTGGCTACTTCAGTCATCTTCATAATGGCTTTATCAGCTTATCTTCCTATGCACAGGTCAACTGGTCATCCGCATATGAATGATCATCACTGAATTTCCCTGCCGCAGTCAAAGGGTTTATTCACCCAGGACTATGAATCGTGGAGATGAAGAGGAATTGAGCACAACTCATGTATGTGACAATTCATATACATTCAAAATTTCTTAATCTATCTAGGCGCTACCAGCTTATGGTCATGGTGAACAAATTCACTTTCTCTCCTTTATATCTATTGACCGATGGTCATTAAGTCAATAAATGTTTATTTCCAAATACTTCGGAAAACATGAAAAAGATGGAAAACACGCTTGTGAACAAAAACATTCGTGTTTCAAACACAACTATGAAAACTCAAACATCAAATAGTACATTTCAAGCGTGCGGTCAATTTCAGCAACAAAAGAACGTGTTCAGGAAGGAGAGGAGAAAAATTTGCTCTAAATGTCATTCAGTTTTTGTTCTCAGTAGTAGACTGTCGCAATTCTTTAGCTTTTTGAAGGAATTTAGCAATACTTTTAAGATTATTTGGAATATGCGTGTTCATCAACTTGTAAAACTCTGTTGTACTTTCGCAGTGGCAGAATATCGGTGCTAGTTCCTGTCGTAATTTCTGATATCTTGAACATTCAATCATGAAATGATGCAAATTTTCTACCTTGAATCACTGAATAGCTCACATCGATGTTCTTCATACATTAAACGATTTCCATAAATGCCTGTGACAACTTCTAAGTTTTGGTTTAATGCTCTAAACTTCAGTATGATATTGATATAGTTATAATCGATATCAACATTTAGATATGACTTAATAGTATCCTCAAACAGGCATAACTCCAAATAATTCATCCCGGAATGGCTGTTTTTTGCGGAGGATATCCACTGTTCCCTATGATAATCAGCTAATCGACCTTTTGTAATCTTTAAATATAATTGTTTATCAACAATGAACTGTGTATACCATAATTGAGATAGGCTAAGTTTTACAAGCAATTGCTTTATTCGCCAGCACCACGTGTATCGATAGGAAGTTAAAATAAGTATTTACAATAAGTTATTGTTTATTATGTACAGTACTGTGCAAAAGTTTGGAAACACATGACAATTTTAGTGGATCCTTTGAAAAATTATATTTATATCCAATCCTCACACTCATTTTCACCACTATGCGTACTAAAATGATTGACTAAGATATAGTTCGATAAAATATCATCAAAAAACGAATATTATCTCCAAATCAATTCACTTTATTATAGTTTAGTACTTGATAAAACTTCCTTTATTCTTGATACGATCTGAAAGTCTTTGAGGCATGGACTCGATCAATTTTCTGCAGTACTCTGGAGTGATTTCGTGTATCCATACGCGTTTCACGACATCGATTAGTTCCTTATAAGAAGAACAGGAATGTTTATCTACACACTTTTTCACTTTTACCCAACAGTTCTCTATTGGGTTGCTCTTCTATCCAATCTTGTATCCTAGCGACGTGAACGTCTGAACGACCTTGCATAGCGGCAATTGACAATTGTTTTATCCGTTGTCAATTGTAGTTTAGACAGTTACCGTATCCTTATTGGTCAGTTAATTGGCAAATCAGACAATGGATGACGAAATTCTGCATAACAGAAGCTAAAGAAAGTTACAACAGAATTTTGTACGGTCATTTCATCATGGGTCGAGTGAAAGAGACCTCAGCTGAAAAACGTGCTCAAATCGATATTCTCCACCAGGAGGGATATTCTCAGAGGATAATTGCAACTAGAATGGGTGTTTCCTTGTCATGTGTGTCAAAAACTTTAAAGCGCATTAAGGAAATGAATAATTTTGAAAGCAGAAAACGTTCAGGTCGACCGAAGCAGACAACTGTCCAGACTGACAGGTTAATTCGTCGATTGTGTGTGTCAAATCCTTTTGCATCGTCTTCGGAAATTCGTGCAAATCTTCCCTCAGGTTCACTACATACCTGCAGCACTTCTACCATTCGACGTCGATTGATCAAATCTGGTCTACGAGCATATAAACCAGCAAAGAAACCTTTCTTATCTCGGAAAAACATTATTGATCGACTTGCATTTTGTGAACGTTATCGCCATCTTACATTGAATGACTGGTCCAATGTCATGTTCTCTGACGAGACAGAAATATCGCAGTTTCATTCCAATCGTCCGACTGTCCGAAGGCCTCAGAATCAACGATTTCGTCCAAAGTACACCGTCAAGACTGTTCGCTCTGCTGCCTCTGTCATGATTTGGGGAGCTATAACCATGGACGGGCGCTGTGGTTTACATTTCATTCCACGTGGATCAACGTTGAAGGCTAGAGACTATCTTGCTATCATTCAGGAGAAAGTTCCTCAATTTATGGCTTTGAGGGGCACATCTATTCTACAGCAGGATGGAGCCCCGTGCCATAATGCCAAACTGGTCAAATCGTGGATAGAAGAGCAAGAAGAATGGCAGTTGTTGGAGGGTTGGCCGGGAAATTCCCCGGACCTAAACCCAATAGAGAACTGTTGGGTAAAAGTGAAAAAGTGTGTAGATAAACATTCCTGTTCTTCTTATAAGGAACTAATCGATGTCGTGAAACGCGTATGGATACACGAAATCTCTCCAGAGTACTGCAGAAAATTGATCAAGTCCATGCCTCAAAGACTTTCAGATTGTATCAAGAATAAAGGAAGTTTTATCAAGTACTAAACTATAATAAAGTGAATTGATTTGGAGATAATATTCGTTTTTGATGATATTTTATCGAACTGAATCTTAGTCAATCATTTTAGTACGCATAGTGGTGAAAATGAGTGTGAGGATTGGATATAAATATAATTTTTCAAAGGATCCACTAAAATTGTCAAGTGTTTCCAAACTTTTGCATAGTACTGTATTATTGTACATTATGCAATTAATTATTGTATATACTTATTTTAACTTACTATCGGTCAATAAATATAAAGGAGAGAAAGTGAATTTTTTCACCATGTCCGTTAGTAGAAGCCTCCTGTTCCTGACCATCAGTTGGGCTACCAGCTTGACTTTGGCGATGAAATGCAAAAGTTCAATGAATCATTTTGAATGTAGGGACAGGAAATCCTTTGTCAGACTTGGCGCAATACTTTGCTCTTTGTTCAATCATAAGTAAAAGAATTTCAAACAACTGCGGTTAAGAACCAGTCCTTAACAACAGACCAGATACTGCATCCGAATCTCTAAGGAAGTTTTGGGATCATGTGGACAACTTGCGAAGTCAGCATGATGTAGGAATTTTGCTCGGAATGACCGCAAATAAAAGTAATTGAGATGCTAAATTGATGTCAGCGAATGTGAATTAGGTCTGCACATGATTCCTGACATTGAATGAAATGACGGCTTGTGTTTTTGTTTTACGTCTGAGGTTACAACTCTTGCATCTGAAGAGTATTCATTAGGAAATTCATTCAATAAAACAGTCGTTAACAAGGATCAGACAGAATTCCATGCAAGCGTTCCGATAACGCGAAATACAAGGCTTTTACCTGGAGGAGAGGCGATAATTGTGTTCTTCCAATGGGTTGCTATTAGGAAGAAGTCATCTTCGTCATTGAGGAAGTCAATTCTGGGGTTTTCCACTTCATCATAGGAATAGTCTCTGCCTGCAGTGTCAGCAAAGTCTTCACGAAAACTTCCAGAAATTTTGTATACTTCAACACCTTTGCAGATGCCGACACGCCTGCTCAACACAACGTCCTGAACGGAGCGTTTCATTCCCCTCGATAAGATAAGTCGGAGATCCTTCACAGACGGAGGACTCGTGAAGTGAATGATGAAATTGTTACCACCTAGGAAGTCCTCGAAGTAGTTCTTGATCTGTATCCAGACACCTGAAAGGAAAAGACACAAATGATATCCTCAAAGTATAGGTAATTCACAAAGTGTCTTGTAAGTATGGGAATATTTATTTCATATCAGAAACGTTACACATAAAAATCAGTCTAAAATCACCCAAAATCGAATTCGTAGTTAATTTTACAAGATAAACATACATGGCCATCGAATCAATTTGCAGGCCATTATTCAAAACTGAATTCTTCATGCACCCGCAATAAACAAGCGAGGCAGAACTCATTTGCATAAAATTCGTGAATGCGTTACACAAAGTGGCCACTTTTCTGGAGAATGACCCCCATACTGTTGAGTCTTCGACGAATGGTATGTACTGATAATTGTATGCCATGGTCATTGAGCATTAGTAATAGTCAAAAGACCGTTCCAGGCCACCTCCGGACTACTAAAAAATACAAAAAAATTGGTATCTTTAAAAACGACATAAATTCATGAATTTAGTCCCTTTTTCAGGTGTTTAAGACCTAAATTCATGAATTTAGTTCATTCTAAAGGTACCATTTTTCAAAAAATGGTATTTTTAAAAACAACATAAATTCATGAATTTGAACCCTTTTTCAGGTTATGAAGACCTAAATTCATAAATTTGGGCGTTTTTAAAAATACCCAGTTTTTCAAATTTTTCAAAATCTCAAATTTGAGAATTACAATTTTCATTGCTTAAATCATGACCGTTCTAGGACACCGAAAATCATAAAAGTTAAGAATCTCAAAATTTGAGAATTACAATTTTCTTGCTTAAATCATGACCGTTCCTGGCGTTCTTACAATTTGCACTCAGATAAACACTCAATTGTAGAGAACATCTGCTTCTCGCATTTATGAATAAAAGGCATTTCAGTGTAAAGAGCTGTGTCCTCCAACTCAAACATTTGAAAGGAAACAATGTATGAAAGAACAAACAGCTGCTACTACTCTGTGAAACAATGAGATTTTAATTGTACGTTAGGCAAGTTGTTTTACTTCTTGTTAGTGCGTCAGCACACCCGTATGACGTTAAGATATCTGCCAGCTGTACTGTTTTCATTTATCTCTCTCGTCTGTCATTGTATCGTGTGCTGCGCTGTGATCAGTCATGTCAACACAAGAAGTTATCGAAGAGCAGTCAAACATTATTGCTACGTTTCCGGAGTTATTTACAGAAATTTCAAAACGATATATTTCCAATGATAAGAAGGAAGAATATAACACTTTCATCATTGAACAAATGGAGAAATTTCCGATTATTTTTGACCCTACATTTTTTGATAAGGAAAGAAAACGGAGAAGAAAAGCAAAACGCTTACTCGTGAAAGAAAAGAAAGAAAGAGAAAGGGACGGAAAGATTGACGACCTTCATCATCAATTATCGACGTCTTTATCTACCCGATATGAATTTGTGGATTCCTTAGAAGACTTTGTTGAGCCTTCAGGAGATACTGCTAAAGCCATTGCAAATTTAAATACTCTTTATGTGATGGAGAAGAAAAATAACGTTATTAACATAATGATGAAAATCTACCTGGGAAAACACGCGAATTATTTACTGGAACTGTGTGAAAAGGATAAGGCATACTTTCAACATTTATTGCAAACTAATAACATTTCTTATTCAAGGACTGAAATTGCATTTGCAATTAAATTAGGTAAGATGGCATCTATTTTTCCAAAGATTTGTAGACTAAATGTACCCTTACGTTTTTTGAAATCGAATTTATCATTGTTAGAAGATTGTCTTCGGAAATATGAAAGCTTTTGGAAAGAAGCTTAAAAGTAGTAGTAGCTGATTTTATTTTCTTTTACTGGAGAACGAAAATTCCTTGTCCACGGTGTGGACATTTTGTTAATGCAATTTGTAATATTATAGTTAATAACCGATTGTTTTAAGGAAATTGAATAGTAGTAGCTGATTTTATTTTCTTTTACTGGAGAACGAAAATTCCTTGTCCACGGTGTGGACATTTTGTTAATGCAATTTGTAATATTATAGTTAATAACCGATTGTTTTAAGGAAATTGAATAGTAGTAGCTGATTTTATTTTCTTTTACTGGAGAACGAAAATTCCTTGTCCACGGTGTGGACATTTTGTTAATGCAATTTGTAATATTATAGTTAATAACCGATTGTTTTAAGGAAATTGAATAGTAGTAGCTGATTTTATTTTCTTTTACTGGAGAACGAAAATTCCTTGTCCACGGTGTGGACATTTTGTTAATGCAATTTGTAATATTATAGTTAATAACCGATTGTTTTAAGGAAATTGAATAGTAGTAGCTGATTTTATTTTCTTTTACTGGAGAACGAAAATTCCTTGTCCACGGTGTGGACATTTTGTTAATGCAATTTGTAATATTATAGTTAATAACCGATTGTTTTAAGGAAATTGAATAGTAGTAGCTGATTTTATTTTCTTTTACTGGAGAACGAAAATTCCTTGT
>CAJQUW010000041.1:0-10963 GCA_907163375.1 Prostheceraeus crozeri
TTGTGGTGTTGAATGATGATGTGTTTGATGTGTTGTGATGTGTTGTGGTTGTGTGTTGTGATTTGTGATTGTTGATGTGATTGTGTTGATGATGTTGATTTGTTTGTGATGTTGTGTGATTGTGATGATGTGTGTGATTGATGATTGATTTGTGATGTGTTGTGTGTTGTGTTGTGTGATTGTGTGTGTGATGTGTGTTGTGATGTGTGTTGTTGTGATGTGTGTGATGATGTTGTGTTTTGATGTGTTGATTGATGTGTTGTGTGTGATGATGTGTGTTTGTGATGTGATGTGTGTGTGATGTGAGTGATGTGTGTTGATGTGTGTTGTTTGTGTTTGATGTGATGTGTGATTGATTGTGTGTGTGATGTGTGTGTGTTGATGATTGTGTGTGTTGATTGTGTGTGATGTGTGTGTTGATGATTGTGTGATTGATGTTTGTGTGTGTTGTGTGATGTTTGTGTGTGATTGTGTGTGATGTTGTGATTGTTGTGAATGTTGATGATTTGTGATGTGTGTGTGATTGTTGATGTGTGTGATTGTGTGATGTTGTGTTGATTTGTTGTTGTGTGATGTGTGATGATTGTGTTGATGTGTGTGTGTGTTGATTGTGTTGATGTGTTGTGTGATTGTGTGTTGTGTGTTGTGATGTGATGTGTGATGTGATTGTGATGTTGATTGTGTGATGTGTGATGTTGTTGATGTGATGATGGTGTGATGATGTGTGTGTTTGATGTGTGATTGTGATGTGTTGTTGTGTGTGTGTTGTTGTTGTGAATGATGATGTGTGTGATGTGTGTGTTGTGTGTTGATGTGTGTTGTGATGATTGTGTGTGTTTGATGATGTGTGTGATTGTGTTGATGATTGTGATGATGTGTTGTTGTGTGATGTGATGATGTGTGTTGATGTGATTGATGTGTGATTGTGATTGTGTGTGTGATGTGTGTGATTGATGTGTGTGTGATGTGTTGTGATGTGTGATGTTGTGTTGATTGTGTGATGTGATGTGTGATGTGTGATGTGATGTGATTGTGATTGATGTTGTTGTGATGTTGATGTGTTGTGTGTGTGTGTGTGTGATTGTGATGATTGTGTTGTGTGATGATGTGTGATTGTGATGTGTGTGTGTGATGTGTGATTGATGTTGTGTTGTGTGATGATGATTGTGTGTGATGTGATGTTGTGATGTGTTGTGTGTTGTGTGTGATGATGTTGTGATTGATGTTGTGATGATGTTGATGATGTGTTGATGTGATGTGTTGATGTGTGTGTGTGTGTGATGGTGTGATGTGATGTTGTGATGATTGTGTGATGTGTGTGTGTTGATGTGTTGTGTGTGTGATGTGTGTGATGTTGTTGTGTGTTGTGATTGTGTTGTGATGATTGTGATTGTGTGATGTGATGTTGTGTGATTGATTGTTGTGTGTGTGTGTGTTGTGTGATGATGTGTGTGATGATTGTGATGTGTTGTGTGTGATTGTGATTGTGTGTGATTGTGTGTTGTGTGTTTGATGTGTGTTTGTGTGTGATGATGTGATGTGTGTGATGTTGTGATTGATTGATGATGTGTGTGTGTGATTGTGATTGATGTGTTGATGTGTGTGTGATGTGTTGTTTGATGTGATTGTGTGTGTGTGATTTGATGTGTTGTGTGTGTGATTGATTGTGTGTTGTGTGATGTGTGATTGTGTGTGATGTGTGTTGTGTGTGATGTTGTGTGTGATGTTGTGTGATTGTTGTGATTGTGTGTTTGATGTGTGATTGTTGATGTGTTGTGTGTGATGTGTTGATGTTGTGTGTGTTGTGTGATGTGTGTGATGTGTGATGTGTGTGTGTTGTGATTGTGATTGATGTGTGATTGTGTTGATGTTGTTGTGATGTGTGTTGTGATGATGTGTGTTGTGTGTGTGTGTGATTGATGATTGTGTGTGATGTGTGATGTGATGTTGTGTGTGATGATGTTGTTGTGTGATGTGTGTTGTGTGATTGTGTGTGTGTGTGTGATGTGTGATGTGATTGTGTGTGATGTGTGATTGTGTGATGTGTGTGTGTTGATGTGTGTGTGATTGTGTGTGTGTTGTGATTGTGTTGTGTGTGTGTGTTGTGTGATTGTGTGTTGATGTTGTGTGATGTGTGTGTGTGTGTTGATGTTGTGTGATTGTGTGTGTGTGTGTGATGATGTTGTGTGTGTGTGTTGTTTGTGTGATTGTGATGTTGATTGTGATGTGTTGATTGTGTGTGATGTGTGTTGTGTGTGTGTGATGTGTGTGATGTGTGTTGTGTGTGTGTGATGTGATTGTGTGTGTGTGTGATGTTGTGTGATGTGTGTGTGTGTGATTGTGTTGTGATGTTGTGTGTGTGTGTGTGTGATTGTGATGTGATGTTGTGTGTGTGTGATTGTGTGTGATGTGTGTGTGATTGTGATGTGTGATGTGATTGTGTGTGTGATGTGTGTTGTGATTGTTGTGTGTGTGTGATTGATGTTGTGTGTGTGTTGATGTGATGTGTGTGATGTGTGATGTTGATGTGTTGTGTGAATGTGTGATTGTTGATGTGTGTGTGTTGTGTGTGTGTTGTGATGATGTGATGTGTGATGTGTGATTGATTTTGTGTGTGTGTGTGTGTGATTGATGTGTGATGTGTGATGTTGATGTGTTGTGATGATGTGTGTGTTGATGATTGTGTGTGTGTGTGTGTGTGATGATTGTGATGTTGATGTGTGATGTGTTGTGTTGATTGTGATGATGTGTGTGTTGTGATGTTGTGATGTTGATGTTGTGTGTGTGTGTTGTGTGATGTGATGATTGTGTGTGTTGTGTGTGTGATTGTGATGTTGTGTGTGATGTGTGTGTGATTGTGTGTGATGATGTGTGTTGTTGTGTTGTGATGTGTGTGTGATGTGTGTGTTGTGTTGTGATGTGTTGTGATGATGATTGTGTGTTGATGTGTGTGATGATGTGTGTGATGATTGTGATGATGTGTGTTGTGTGATGTGTGTGTGTGTGATGTGTTGATTGTGTGTTGTGTGATTGTGTGTGATTTGATTGTGTGATGTTGTGATGTGATTGATGTGTTGTTGTGTGATTGTGTGATGTTGTTGATTGTGTGTGATGATGTGTGTGTGTGTGATGTGATTGATGTGTGTGATGTGTGTGTGATTGTGTGATGTGTGATTGTGATGTGTTGTGTGAGATTGTGTGTGATGTTGATGTGTTGTTGTTGTGATGTTGATGTGTGTGTGATTGTGTGTGATGTGTGTGTGTGATGTGATTGATGTGATGTTGTGTTGTGTGTTGATGTGTGTGATTGTGTGATGTGTTGTGTTGAAATTTGTGTGTGTGTGTGTGATTGTTGTGTGATGTGTGTGTTGTGTGTGTTGTGATTGATTGTGTGTTGATGTGTGTGTTGATGTTGTGATGTGATTGTGTGTGTGTGTGTGATTGTGTTGATGTGTGATGTGTGATTGTGATTGAATGTGATGTGTGTGTGTTGTTGTGATGTGTTGTGATTTGATGTGTGATGTTGTGTTGTGTGTGTGATTGTGTTGTGTGATGTTGTGTGTCTGTGTGTGTTGTGTGTGATGTGTGATGATGAGTTGTTGTGTTGTTGTGTGTGATGTGATGTGTGATGATGTTGTGTGTTGTGTGTGTGTTGTGTGTGATGTTGATTGTTGTGTGTGGTATGAAAGTTGTGTGTGATGATGTGTTGTGTGTGATGTGTGTGATGATGTGTGTGTTGTGGTTGTGTTTTGATGTGAAGTTGTGATTGTGATGTGTGTTGTGTGATGTTGTGATGTGTTGTTGATGTGTGATGTGTGTGTGATGAATGTTTGATTGTGTGAAATGTTGATGTTGCTAATTTAGTTTATTAATTGAAGTAGTCCTGATGAGGACTGATGGCGCTCTCCAATCCGCAAGTGTATAAAGGCAATGCTGTTGTAGCCATTGGATTAAGCTATTCTTGTGCGTTTCATGACAATGACAATAGCACCATTTTGTGCCTCGCTGTCATACATTGACGCTGTTACTGACATCGTCGAAATAATAACAGAATTGTTGAATTTAATCCAGTGCTTAATGTTCAACATGTTGGAATTTTCTCAGATTACGATCTTCTTACAGACTATGAAAAAGGAAAATGACACCAAGACAGACTCAAGCCTTGAGGTGAGTAAAGAAAAGTAACATGTCAAACAGCTAATCCATAAGTCTTTGTGAGCTCCAGATTCCTCGTCGAATTGATCTGAGAGCTTCTTCAGTTGTTAAAAGCACTTTAAACCAACGTTGCCCTAATCCCCTGTCTCTTAGTCTTTGTCGGAAGTGATTATTTTGATGCCATATCTTCCTTAATACGCATTTAATTTTGAACGTCAACGTATGAGTGTAAAGTTTTCTTGTATATTTTTCGTTTGACGTCTGATTCACTTCTCTAGATTCTTGAATAATCCTTGATATAAACATGTTTTGAAATTGCATGTCTACGAGAAATAATGGCAAAACCCGATAGATCACTAAAAAATTAAAGAAATTCCACTAGTCGTGGATAGTCAATGCACTTGCTTGAATTAACAGAGAGAAGAGCATTGAGCTATGTTGAGACCAAATGGATGTGGTTCATTTTTTGATTTTTGGTGTTACATCAGTTGACAATAAAATTATCATTATAAGTTGGATCTTCTTCGGAGATCTGTTCATATAGTATGAGCACGTGAACATAGTTGGGTCGTAAAGCTATGTAAAAATTCGGTTAATCGACGGATTGACTGTATTAAAAGGACCCAATATATCACGCAAACCAGTGCGCAACATCGGATGAATGAAATGTTTCATGAGATGAAACAACACGATCTGTGACGTCAGCACGACATTAGAGATATATCAATGAATGGAATAAAGACAACTATGGATTTAAAAACAATATGCATTAAATATAGTTGTAAATGGATAGAAAATCAGAAAGGCAAAGTACATTTGATGCAAGATGTTAAAACCGACTTAATAAATATGAGGAACAATGTTTGGGACGTTCATTGATATATCTCTATCGTTCGCGCTGACGTCATACAGACTGTGTTGGTTCATTCATTAAATGTTTGAACTTTTGAAAAACTTTCATTACTGATGATTTGCACGTGTGCATGACAATATTGGAGTCTTTTTTATTTTTAAAATCTTATTGTACATTTTTTAGATAGAAATGTGGCATTCGCTTTCGGAGAGTTTATCCCCCTTGATGTAATGAAACAATCCTCTCAGTCAATACACCGCCTTTCAAAGGATGATTTGCACGAAAGTGTGGTCCCAAGTTAGGATTAGTTGCGAGAGAGTGAAAATGAAAGTCGAAATGGCTTTGAGCATTATTGAAAATAGCAATAGACCCTCTATTAAATAAATACTTGAATGAGGATTAGACATTCACTGCTCCACATTGAAAACCAATGGCCATTCCGTTGACATGCGTTGTATGACGAAGTGGGTTGCTATAATGGGTGGTTTGATGTGGGTGAGATTCGTAAGTATCGGTGCCTTGTCAGTGTCACTGTAACTAGTAAGTGTAAGGATTCAAGATGTCAAATACAAGGTCACTTTCATAATATATTTACAATACACAGTCTTCGGACAGAATTGCCACTAAGAGGGCTGATATTTAATTTTTCCTAACTATTTGGCAAAATTGATTAGAATTGGTGCTGACGAGAGCTAAAAATTAAAAAAAACAGCTGATGTATTCTTCTCACGAATCCATCTCAAATGCGAGTTATTTTTTAATGTCAAAAGTGACGAAAATAGAGTTAATAAAACCTGTGTTTCTGGTACAATGCGTATTATGAGATACTTTCTAGAGATAGACTGTGCTGGCTTTTCATTGCCGCCATCTGATAACATTTTCAAGTTTGTTGATTGATAAGTTGATGAGCTCGCGATTGTAAATAGCCAAGAGATCAAATAGGTGAGTGTTATATTAGGATTTGATGGTTCTTGATGTTAATCATTGGAATCTGGTATAATAAGTAGCAATCTGTTTTTGATAAAGGACAGAAAGAGAGTCGCCTAGGCTTAAGAATTAATTAATAACTTGTTGCATATTTTTAGCTTTTAACCATCTCTCTTGAGAAGGCCGGTTGGCGAAAAATATAGTGAAAGAAGAAATAACTTTCTGATGAAAATATGATTTGCTAATATCATGCTATTTGATTAGAAATCCACATACAGTATTTCATTAAAATTCAATATTCATTGTGGAGTACCTGTAAAAATTGATTGAAATACAATGGGGCTTGTTTGTGTAAGTGTGGTGTTATTGCGTAACGTATTCATCATGAATAATGTGGTGTGCGGCGTCACATGAAAAGTTGAGAAACCAATGTTCGAGATAAATGGGCTTTTCCAGTGTCAGAAGACAGCATGAAAAAATATGCTTCTGAAGCATAATACTCAATTTCCTTGTAAGAGTTATTAAGAAATCGTTTGTTTCTTAAACATTAATGCGAACTTGTGGTGTAGGGCGCATAAGACAACGTTTCATACTGGTTAAGTGCTTGCCAGCGGATCTTTGGTCTAGAAGTCGAGCCGCATGTCTCAAAGGACATACAAGATTGAAAAATATCAAAAGTTCCATCTAAAGTACGCCTATGTAGTTTGCGGGAAGTGGCGTTAAGTTTGTATGTTGTAAGAAGGGATATAATAGAGGTTATTAGTTGTCTTGATGTAACTTCACCTAATTGAGTTCCAAACGAAGCACACATAGGCAACTTTTTAATTCTTAGACAAGATTACTGCAAGTTTGTCACCGGCATTGTATTATAGCGATAGTTTGATGCTGTTTCAGTTCGACTGAATGGATGAGGTCATCTTCGTTGGGTTGTAGGTCGTAAGCAGAAATCGATAGTCCCCTCGTTAGTGATGGTAGCGCAAGGATGAGATGAGGAGACACTGTTGCAAACCACTTTGGCAGTACAAATCCTGTTAGTTGTTATAGGAATATGTTCGATACATCACAGAATAAACTATCGAAAACGCATCAAAAAATTAAGTTGATGAATTTTTTGATGTTGAATCAACGATAAACGTCAAATAAATTCTGAAAATGTGGTGATTTATTTAATGCATGTAACAGATGATCAATCTGCCACCGATTTTATAATGAATGAGGTAAGATGACAAATGTTTTTAAATGAAGAACGCGAAGATCTCAATTTATACATCACATTCAATTAATTGTCCCTTGTTTGCTTTATTAGTCAAGGTTTCGCAATGTGGGTCTTGATTGTTATCCGCGTGCTCGTCAAATATGTGCTGGTGTATCGGCATAGCATCTTTCGGGTATGTGACGTCCTCTCATGTGTATAAATGTTGTGGATTGAAAAACGTAAGAAGCTCGGATTACGTGAGTTACCTTGTGATTCTAATGATCATCAAATCTCTCTCCTCTGTAATCTTCCCCGGTCCCACTTTCGCAGCATTTTCAGATAAATGTGACCGACGTGGTGGGTCAGGATCAATCAATTCAGGATAATTGTTGAGTTGATCGAAGAAACACTGCGCGATTTAGTATAGTCGTGGCGCGATTCGAACAGGCAAGGAGTCGAGGAGTCATTCGTCAAGACGACTGCCGAGATGGCTGTTTCAGGGACAGATGGACGTCAAGTCTGAAGTATTGACAATGTCTCTCTCCTAATTGCGATGGACCGCACAGTTCTGGAAATAGCTCGTATAAAAATGTTCAACGGTCTTGAAGCAAGGCGGGCAACTGTCGGTTTGAACTGTAACCTTCCGTGATCGATTGATGATTCGGGGGGCAGGGTTTATGTCTGAATGTCCAAGTCAACAAAAAATACAATTAAATTACATTCAGTATTATTAGTTTACTATGGCCTAAAATACATTGGTTCACATATTATCCAAACGTCGTTTTGTATAGTGACAAACACGAAACATATGATATATGAGTACATGTTATATGTTATCATACTTTTCAAAATAGATAAAGTCTTGATATAAATGTTCTTCGTAACATGCATGGCGAATAGAAAGTTTTCCATTACTTTCTCGTCGCTTTGCAATATACGCTTAGTGTTTATAGCCAATCCTGATCTGCCGATAAAATGCATCAATTCGTTGAATAAATTGGAATATGATTAGCGGCTTAACTTGCATTTTTGTGTCTTCAACAAGCAATTGTTCTGAAAATTCGGTACGGGCACCAAACATTTCAACCTAAGATTAGTATCCAGGGACTTTTCGCTAACATTCCGAGCGAGTTGCCCCATTAATATCCCTATGTTGGATCATTTCAATTTCTGTGATCAGCATCAAAGGTGTATTTAACTATTTGGAACTTTTGCACGGAAATTCCTCCATACCTGTCTTCGCCAGTGAAAGGAATATTTGATAAAAATGTCGCTCATATAAATTTCATAATTTCATAAACATTAGTATCAGCTCGCTCAGTAAATTTGAGTACGAGGAAGTAATTCGATATTTAATAGTAGTATTACTTTACTACTTTATCAGCATATTTTTTTTACTTAGTTTTAATTTCAATTTATGTAGCCATCTGTTTATGGTTGACTGATCTTGTGATCTTTAGGGTTGAAGATGTGAAAACACAATTGATTAATAAAACTGACATTTTGATTTAAAAAATTCATAAATCAGTAAAAATCGAAATAATCCATTGACATCACAGTAGCTAACGCTTGTAATATAAGTGTTGTGTTAGTAAAGATGTTCATTAACATAAATATTTTTGTGGCAAAGTTTACGGCTTTATCATCAATGCGTACAGTATATTAATTTCAATCATTTGCTTACAGATATAGAAATGCAGGAAACATCTTAGTTAAAAAAAATACAGCAGCAGTTATTAATCAGTGATTGTAAAATACAGGTAATAGTTTGTGTGTACTACATGCCAAAACAGTCAGTGTCATTCAAACAAAATTTGACGCTTTAAAGTGAATGCTAACTATAGTACATGTGATATAACGAAAGAATCAATGCGTGATGCAAGGAGTGAATGGTTCAATTGGACTGGGTAGATATTGTACTGAATGAAGGAGGTTATGATGGGGTCGAAGGGCTTTCTCTAAATCAGGCAAGTCTGTCAGTCGGCATTTCAAGAATGCGTTTCCATTTATAAAGTTTCATTAGAAAATCGACTTTTACGACTGCCCTTTCCGACATAGTTCATCACCATTTAACCCCTGATTTTGAAGCTTGAAGTATTGATTTCGCTAGCAGAAATCGCTTTCCTATCAAACCGATATACTTTTTTTGAGTAGATCATCTGATTTACTTTTTCAGTCTTCTTCTGGTGAAAAGATGGAATGTATATTACGGTTGTGTTTTTTGGTTTTTTCGAATCATGCCTAACGAAAAATGAATTTTGAATAAAAATTATCATTTCAAAATTCTTTTGGTTTTCAAGTCGAAGGAACTGAAACCGACGAAGTCAACAAAAGGAAAGGTTATTGATCTTTGTTACACGATGTCAAAGATAATTTCCAAGATCAAAAATATGATTCAATTTCAAAGAGTGTAATCATTGTGGGGCAGCAACGAGAAATTGACAATATATGCAGAAGAAATTGTCCAAACAATAGACAACGCTGTTTAATCTAGAGCAATTTAATTTCAATAATAATGAAGGGATATAACAGATTCTCGCGTTTGTGTTAATTTTACATGTCAGCATATTGATTACACAATCCGATTATACTCTTCATCCTTTTAAATTTTCTATTCTTAGTTGATTGATAGTGAGACCGAAAACCTTGTCAATCGAAGCCGGAAACAATAAACGAAGACATTCATTCACATAATTACTGCAAGTTCAAATCACACATCTTTTTTAATAACTTTAGTATGACAGACTCACTCAAAAAGTCTGCATTTATACGAATTTGTATGCTTCAAAATGACTGTATTGTTTTTTAAGGGTGTGAGTGTTTTAACGAGATCACAGGATTAGGTTAGGACTGCATTGGCAGTCCTTTTGATGCACAAATCCCCCCCCCAAAAAAGTTGATATGATATTTGCAGAAAAAATTACGGTTATTTAATACTAAAACACGAGATTTAAACTCAGTATCTGTGCGTTTCGTGACTTCAACTTTACAAAGCACCAACCACGGTTCATGATCAAATAAGATATCAAAAGAAATGTTATGAAAAGCAATTATCAGAACTTCCAAAGACAAAGCTTTAAAAATGATTTTTGAAAAAAAAAAATTCAAATTCACTTGCAACTTGTGGGCTTCTAGGCATCGCTGAGGTTGGGAATGAATACAAAAAGATGATCTAAGTTTATTATAAATTTTGATGTTATGATAAAAAAATTCACGTGAATGATTTAACGTTATCCAAATAAATTATTTTATTTCAATATTGAATATTTGATAATAAAGCTTAAATATTACATTTTTCGCAGTTTTAGCTCGAAAGAACCTCTTTAGCATAATGTGCTTTTATATATTTGCACAAGGTCTACAGAGATCCTTGCTAAACAATCTTGCTAAAAAATTGCTATTAATCTATACATGCCGAGACACCGAAAAAAAATCAAGAGGTGAGAACAAAATCTGACTTAAATCATTACGGAACTACAAACGTTTCTGGCTTATTTGCCGTCATCAGTGTAGTATCTTTGAACCCGAGCTCTGAGAACAGGATTTGAATTATTTCATTAATTGTAGATGTCTGGAGGTCGGATGACGATTTATCGGCATCTGATTTACTGATTCTATGCAATAGGGTATACTGCACTGATGACGTCAAATAAGCCAGAAGCGTTTGTAGTTCCCGCTATGATTTCACTCAGATTTTGTTCTAACCAACCTCTTGAATTTTTTTTTGTTATATGTATATATATATATATATATATATATATATATATATATATATATATTATATATATATATATATATATATATATATATATATATATATATATATATATATA
>CAJQUW010000042.1:0-15372 GCA_907163375.1 Prostheceraeus crozeri
CTTTCCCCGAGGTAGAAAATTGTAATAAACTTAGTAAGTCGTCGGATTAAGGACTACTAAGTACTTGCCAAGTACTTAGTAGTTTTACCTAGTCTTACTCCGGAGCTTCGTAATTTTCTTCAGATGTTATTACGATACCTTGTAGTTTTACCTAGTCTTACTCCGGAGCTTCGTAAGTTTATTCAGATTTTATTACGATACTTTGTAGTTTTACCTAGTCTTACTCCGGAGCTTCGTAAGTTTATTCAGATTTTATTACGGTACTTTGCATTTTTACCTAGTACCCAATACCCTCTTCCTCAGTTTATACTTTAATTAAATCATTTAGACTCCACAATCGAGTGATAGAGCAGCAATAGCGAAGGTGAATCCTACTATATACAACCCAGAGAGCTAAATAAACAAACGAGCTATGTAAAGAATATTCATTTATTCAGAAACATTAAAACAGCAAGCTGATTTAACAAAGTCACGAAGTCATCAAAAACCAAAAATAATAACTACAAGTCGAATTAAATTTTACATACAAAAACATCAAGAAAATTATGGTATCCATTTAGCTCATATTCTACATGTCGTCAGGTTAAGATAGTATTACGTAAGTCGTCAAGAAGCAAAATATTTGGTTCGTTGGCAATACCTTTGAATTATGACGTTCAAAAATTGCGTAAATCGCCTAAACAAAGAATTGTAAAAAGAAATCTTACATGTTCTTACTAGAAAAAGACAGGGCTGCAACAGATTTAACCATGTGTAACATATTCATTATAATCTTAAATGATAATAGTGCAATGCAAAATATGAGCAATGGTTGTATAAATTATGAAGATGGCAACTCTTAAGCATCATCCTTACATTCATTCATATAATTTTCTACTGTTGAGTTTTTACTGTCTTTTATTGTTTCAGAGGTTATATTATCCCGTGGTCTTTCATTATTCTTGCAAATGTTTAACTAGTGCCGAAATCGGAGATGTTGAATGTTCACTTATTCCATATACTGTAGTACATGTACTTCGCATTGTTCTGATGTGTTGACCGATATAAATATATGAGGACATATTGTAAGAAATTCTGTAGGTATAGTCGCCTGGTCTTGCCGCTATCTCACATGCTTTACTTTAAAATGTAATTGTGTTACTTAATTTATTCCTTATCATAGTTATGGATTTTATTTACAATGTGTGTGATTTTGAGCAACAACTACTGTGTATATGGCCTTACGATTTCTATTACAGAGGCTTATTTGCATTTTTTCAAGTAACGTCATTTATTTATTTGCATATGCTGGTGGACACATTTGTGGATTCATTTGACTTTGAAATACTGATGTTTTCGTCTTGTGTATTAATTGACTACACGAAAACAGTTTACTTCCGTTTTGCAGCCGAACGATATTAGTAAAAGAACTACATGTGCTTAATTGAATGTTTTGTGCACAGAATTTCTTACATTATGTGCTCATACATTATTATCAGTCTAACTATCTGTCATAACAATGCGAAGTAGAAATAATCAATATATACATTTAACATCTCAGATTTCAGCAGTTTTTAAACATCTACAAAAATAATAGAAAAATGCTTGCAATGGAATATCATATAAACAATAAAATACTAAGAGTAGAATACCAGCATCAACATCCATGGCAACATTTACTCATTTTCCTTAAAAAAGTTAAAAACCAAAGTTCACTCTTGGAGAAGAGCTGCATCATATAGACAGAAGTTGAAATGTAGGCTATATCAGCTTAGACATGGGCATCATATATTGCTGCTGACGAACAAAAAAATATTTTATACATAAAATATAAAAAAATTAGTGAAGTAAATAATAAATTTTACCAGCTTGACTGATAAAATAATGCTCAATCATGTTCATAATTATTCAACACTTTTACACCAAAAAAACAGTGGCGCAACTTTACAACAATGGCATGATTTGAGATCTCACAAGGCTTAACAAGACATAATGTTCCTTTTTTCAAGGTTACATATGGCGAATGAGTAGAAAGCAGTTGTCTTATCCTCACAGGACACTGAAAAGAATCAGTGTGAAAAGGGAAACTGGATACATTGACGAATTTGCGACAAACTATTACAATATTATCATCCTTGATAAGAATGAGTTTTATCTTTGCAAAACAATTAGATGTTTTCATGAAGACGTAATATGATGCACATTTTAGTGATTTTCCATACTCAAAAGAGTGAAAAATGGCGTCTTTGTAGCGAAAACGAGATGCAAGTTGATGGGTTAAGTCCAATGTCGGATAGCAGTTTGAATATTTCAACAATATTCTTTCAGTCACAGGTTGCAGCTGACCCAGTGGCTGAGCAGTTGTAATTTTTACTGTATGTGAAGCACAGGACTGGTATCTTAAAAACCGATAAGCCATCTGTCTTCCAGGACAAAATGTTCCTGTTACAGTTGATTTCAGAAAACGATTAACGTTTTCGAAGCAAGATGCAGACGCGGCAGTAGCGGTCCAAATCGGTTCACTTGAGATGGCAAGTGAATTAAAGCATGGAGTGAGTATGTCTGTACAGTTGCACCAAACATCTCAAAATAAGCGTTTTGGAAAGCCAGAATGAGAACTTTCGCAGCTTCAATCATCTGTTCAGTCACTACTTCTTCACTAAGAATATAAATACTGGATGAAAGTAAATGAAGTAATACCACAAGTTGGTTACACAACGTAGAATGACATACCTGCTCGAAATATGAAAACATTGTAGCAACAGAAAAGTACAGAACGAAATTCTTATACTCTTGAGCCTTCCAATGGACAGTTCCTTCATGACATCTCTTGGCTTACGTCTAAAGAAATGGGGCACTTTTATCGACAATATGATTCTTGAAAATTCCTTTTCCGACACATATCGATTACTCACTATACGCCGAAGAAGTCCTTTACCAATACCCAAATACACTAGATGCATGATATCAAATAGCGCATGGGTAGGTAGCGAGACTATTGATGACAATAAAGTTCGGCCTTTAACACCATGAACATGGCTTGTTTGTCGTTCAGCACGAAGTTGATCCTGACGATGACGATCAATGGTGCGCATCTCGAAACCAGATTCTTCGTTCAGCGGAAAAACCATTTTACGGTAATCACTGTTGTACGTCCCTTCAACGTAACAAATGCTGCATCCGTATCTGAAGACAGACCAAAACATGAATTAGCATCCTACAAATAGCAGTCGATTTTTCATGCAATTACTTGTCGATAGCACGTTTAAGAATTATTGATTTTTTTTAATTTTTATTTTTTGAATTATTTTATTGAATTGCGACTGATATAAAAAAACACGAAAAGCAAATAAAAAAACCCATAAAACTACCTAAAAAACCCTTGGGTTTTTAATATACCAACCCTGATACAAGGTCACTACCTGCATTATTTTAGTGACCAATTAGATACCAGTCTCTAAATAGAGACCAGTTGGCCCGAATCGGTCCCTTTTCAGCCCCGAATCCTTCACGAATAATATTTTGTATCTGTCCAAAGTTATCTAATGTGGAGAGTTGCTTCACATAAGAAGTCAGTAAAAATATAGTTAAAGGCAACCCTTCCCATGGTTAGAGAGCTATTCGATAGTATTCCATACGATATCATTTAGATAGACGTTTTTTTCCACTGCACTAGGCTATTTACACTTTACACAGTTCCTTAAGCGAGGAAAGAACCTTGCTAGTCATTATTGAAAGAGATTTTGGGAAAAGCCAAGGAGTATAGAATTTTACAGTATTAACCCTTGCTTTTTTGGTTTTAACCTTTGTTTTTTGGAAACCGATGACTTCGATCACATGAGAATTATACATGAGTGATATCTAAGTTAGAAAATTGTAGTACGATCAAAATGAAGGAAGTTAACTGGCGGCAAATTAGATAACTGAATATTTCTACAAATAGATGAATGAATAATCTGAGTTGTATTCAATAGGCCTAATTCAAATCCGGTGATGTATAGATATACATGAAATTGATACAATGAAGTTACCCGGTATATAGTAAATGGATGATAGAAAATTTATTATACGTGATATGATTATAAGTGTTAAATTTCTACTGAAACTCAGAAACAGGCAATTTTGAATACTAATGTCAATTCAAATTTTAAAATGCCGTTTAAACCATGAAGATAATTTTTCAAGGATAGCGAACATCACCATTAGAAAGAGCATACCCGGATTGTGTTAACACGTGATTATTGTGCAATTGGTTATGAGATTAGGAGGACCCCAAGACTTTTGAAGGTACAAAAAAACACAGGTCAGATAGGGTTTAACCACGAAGGCAAAATACCACAGTTCCAATTACCATAGACGAGTACGAGTGCTCGTATATCACGTAATAAATGCTTTTTCATCAATTGTTTGTCGTTAAAGTGTAAATATCAGCAAATAGTAACACTAACTTACAAAATTACAAATATCCTACACGACGAAATTCGCAAATTCCTACACGACGAAAATACTGTTCCTGTTCAATATCACGGCCGGTCTAGGGAATCAAGTAAAGATAAGGGAGAGAGAAAGTCCTAAGTCAGTATGGTAGATTCGATTCATTCGAATGAGTGTTTGTAAGATAACTGAATATCATAAAACGCAACATACATGTATGTGAATCACAAAGTCTCCGTTATCTATAAATAATTAGTGGTGCTAGCTAGATGTAAGAGATGTACCGTAATACAACATACATCGGTAGAAGACTGTTTAACATTACTCATCAGTTTACGTATCAAGAAAAGCTTTCGAATTTCAATGTGATCAGAAGACAAATCGCTCAGAAATAGACTGAGGCATTAGCATACCTCGGACTTTTATACAAAAAAATTCAAAATTATTCAAGAAATTCAGAAAAATGGACCCGCACAGACCCGTGGGTCTGAAAAACGGAGCCGACCCGACCCGACCCACGGATCGCCCGCGGGTCCATGGACCCGCGTCCAACTCTGGAAAGTACCCGATTGAGCTGTTTTAATATTTGGGAAATATCGTTAAAATTGCTTTGAAACAATCACTCACTTTGAATTGAAATTCATGATATTGCATATCGAGCTTTTAGCCGTAAATCAGCAACCAATGCGACAATTTCGAGTTTCCACATGACATCATTATGCAATACACCTTCTCTAACCTGACGAATAACGTAAGGTAAAATTTCATTCCAAGGAGGCTTTCCACTATCACCAACGAAAAAACCAATCATCACAATATTGCTGATCAGACGCCTTTCAATAGGAGAAAGGTTTATAATTGAAAGGAGTATTGGCCATACCGAAATTGACTTGGAGTGCACGGGAGAAAGTCCATCAGTGTTCAGTATCAAATATATTGTCCTAGGCTGAATTGCAGGAAACAAAGTTCCATCAGTCATATCACAGAGATTGCTATTTGTTGAAATACCAGTGAATGTGGAGGCGTTTGCACAAAATCTTCCCCATCTGCTCTTGAATGGAAAGAGAATAGTAGATTCCACCATGTACCTGGTCAGAAAGAACTGTCTCCTCCTCTTTCTTTTTCTTGAATTCGTGTATAGAAGGACAATTATTGGGGCAAGGAAGAGCATCGGTAAATAACTTCAATATATCCGACAGTGCCCTATCCGAAAATCGATGCTTTGTAGCAATATCACTCAATCTTTCATCAAATTCCGTTAGAGACATTAATGAACCGCAATATAGAGCGTCTTCGTCATCTAGAAGACTCGAAGCGTCACTTTCACTATTTTGGTCGTCACTTGGTAATGGAGAAGAAGTAGCTATTGCATTACGTTTGAAGAATTCATATTCGCACTGCAAACTGACGGAAGGCACCTGTTCTTCAAGTAATTGTGGAGAAGCTCTCGGTCCATCATCGGTCACACTCGAATCCAACGAAGATATATCGCTCAAGTCTGAAAACAGGTCGCCTCGGTTCCGTGGTAGTTGCTGCTTTCGCCGAGTTCTGAGATATTTCCTCTTCGGCATGTCTGTAAAATAAGTGTTTTTTTGCAAGCTGACCACATCAATGAGTATATTACAAAAGTATAGATTATAGGCCCACATCTCCAAGTAGTCGCGAAAATGCAAAATTTAGAAAAGTTCGAGGGTCAACTTTTCTAACTGTGCCAATGTAGGCAAATTGGAAAACACTACCATCCTCATCATTTCTCAACAAAAATATTATTTGTATAGCTTAGTTTATTATCTTACTCCAATCCCACTAAAACGACACACGCACATACAACGAAGCTTCATATATACTACATGGACACGAAATGAAAGCAGAAGTAGTAGCAGAAAAATATCTTTTTCTTTCTATCAGGCAAATAAAAAGAATCAAGACAACTTGAGGAAGTGATCATATAGGGTAAACTCGGGTAATTTGGACACTGACTATCTCCTTTCTAATGCATGTAAAGCTACTTGGCTAAATTGCACACCCTGTCAGTCTAAAATGGACACTAATCAGGGTAAAATGGACACTTTTGTTTTATACAAATTTGTATGCGTATATTATTTTGACGATTGTTTTACATGAAAATATGTAATATAGACTAGTGTAGACTACAAATTCATATACAATTTAAGTATATAACATCTGGTTCTTCATATACGCACGTATTTTAGGCATACACATTAGGGTGACAGTTATTTGGACGAAAAAGATGAATTTAAAATCATTACATAAAGCAGTTTATTTTCTGGTGCTCCTTGGTATAAAAACGCTTTATCTAAAATATAAAATTGATTTGTTTTGTTTAAAGCGTGCTTCAAAGTGTTTGAAAATCCCTTAAAACGTAAAAAATGTGTTTGCTGGTTTATCCTAATTCAGACATGTTTGAAGGTTATTTTCGAAAAGAAATGAAATTATATACTTGATTAATTATTTATTTTATTATTATTATTATTCATTTCATTTCTTAGCATTTTTTCGATTCCAGCGATGATTGTTATTCATATAGTTGACTTGTATTAGCTGGAAACCACTTGTACATATATCCAGATGTAAATGTTCATACTTGACTACTGTTAAGATTTTTAACATGCTTTTTTTGTTTGATATTCCACATTCAGAATATTTGCATTCTACTTCATTGATGGCTCTTTGCATAGCATCGTTTGTCCACTTTTGATATTTTTTTTCATCTGTTGGTAAAAAATCATAAGTTTATCGAATACACTGATGGTAGGCCTAGACTATTAGAAGGGACCTACAATGTAGGCCTATGCTAGATCAGGCCTATATCCTATGCCTATAACTAAGTCAATTATCATGTTGGCTAGAGAAGATAACGGACCAAAAGTGCATACATGCATTTACAAAAAGTGATTCAAATATGATCAACATACATGAAAAAAGGAGGTATGAAAATTGATAAAATCTGGTGAGAAGTTTTGCTCATCAAGTAAAAGCTATATGTATCTAACTAAATATGTAGCCTTCATAGCAGGTCTCCAAACTCTATTGTAACGGTCTTACTTACGATTTCCTGTACATGAAGGAAAAGAAATAACGAAAAGTGAATAATACGCTTCTATATCACTTAAAATATTAGTGTCCATTTTATCCTGAAAGTGTCCATTTTACCCTGATATACTGTCCATCTTACCCTAAGTCCTGTGTCCATTTTACCCGAGTAACTAAATTATGTCTGTTTCTAAGAATGCATTCGATATGGATTTGATTATCAAATATTATCTTACTACACGATAATGTTTAACTTTTGATATAAAAATGATCGCCGTGGTACCTTATCTTGACTTCGAATCATTCGCTGGCAAATAAGCAATGTTAGCGTTCTTGTTAAACGATATTTCTACGACGAGTCGTTTCCATGACATCATCGTCAGCAGCCTACACAACGAACGCATATTGGATAATTCTGATAGTCACGTGACTAGCAG
This sequence comes from Prostheceraeus crozeri, assembly GCA_907163375.1. Lineage (NCBI taxonomy): Eukaryota > Metazoa > Platyhelminthes > Polycladida > Euryleptidae > Prostheceraeus > Prostheceraeus crozeri. The sequence continues at coordinate 7,905 of CAJQUW010000042.1, forward strand.
TTTTATGCAATCATTTTTCTATAAGTTTTGATAAAATCAAAATGTTTCGTTACTTCAAAATCGGAGCCGTTACTTAAGGAGTGTCCATTTTAGCCGAGTGTCCAAATTACCCGAGTTTACCCTAGTCAAATTATTTATGTTCATCCAGTGTTTCTTTAAGGTTCAGTTTGAGAAACCACGTGTGTGATATTTGACAGACCGTAGATAAGTGACAACACGACAGTACTCATTTTTTGAACAATTTTGAAGAACCGAAGTGATCCCTCAAATCATCTTATAAAAACAGTGAGTTCATCTATTAAAAAAATTCTTTGACTGTTTGGTTAGTTATATGTGGGCAATACATCAATTTCATCAAAAGGTATGAAGATGTGCCGATATACAGAATTTTGCCGATCACCGATTATCGGCAACAAAATCAGAGTCAACTTTGATTACTTGTTTCTAAAAGTCAATTTAACTTCAAATGCACTTCAAAATTACTAAGAAATAAGAACTTAGTATTTCAACTTAACACGGCCGATAGATGATAGCTCTTAACCCAACGTAAATCGTAGTTATCGGCCTGTACGTCAAAAATGTGCAGATTATCGATAGAACCGGAAAATCGGCCAGTACATCGGCACATTCATAGAGACAGGTACATTTTATCAAGAAAGAATGACTACATAGGTTCACGACGCTTCCTCTTTCCGCGTTTCAAGTCATTTCCAAGACAGTTTACAGCGACGATTGCCTCCTTGATGTCATCATCCCCAAATCGAGCAACCACTGCTTCTCTAAAAAGTTTTGAGCGTGTGGGTGAAAGAGAGGGTCTGGCAGTAGACCTTTTGGGGAACAACATAGCCGAAGTTATTTCCTTATCCGTGAACAGCCGGCGAGCAAGAGACACGCCGAACATCGACATGTCCATGTTGTTATCCCCTAAGTTGGTGAGATTTTCGCCTTTAAACATGACGGCTGGTTGCGAAGATGGTACAGTTCTTTCAATTTTATTCCCGGCTAAATATTTGCGACACAACTTTACTTGGCCGTAAATTTTCTCTTGCATTTTCAGAGCAGACCGCAAGTATTTGCCGTTCTCCTTCAACTGCTCAATAATCGCCCGATTCGAAGCCACACTGGGGATGGAGTTAACAACACTTCCTATATCATCCTCTTTCACTTCCTCCTCATCAATACCTCCTAAATCATAGATCTCTTCATAGATCTCTATGTTATCTTGATCGTCTTCACGTGAACACTGTCCTCCTGCTGACTCCTGAACCTCCAGAAAGTTCAGGGACTCCTGTGTAACATTGAATGATTTTTCTTCAATTGACTTTTTCTTCAACCTCTTTTCTAGTTGTATTTGGTACCGTTTGATATCAGCCTCATCCGTCGATTTCGCGAGAAGGCGAGCATCTATATCGGGTTTTAACACAAAATGGTCTTTTACTTCTGCCTTAGTATAATCAAAATCCTGTGGCAGAAGTAAGCTATTTGTCGTCAGAAGTTCATATGTACCATCCTCCTTGAAGTAAAATAATAAGTACCCGACAGCGGAGGGAGTATCGAATTTATTGATCTCCTTGCGAATACGCTTTTCAGATTCCATTACCTGAAATAATTGCGCTTATTAATATCTGCTTGATGGCCTTAATATGTACTTTTCAACAAAATGACCAATATCTGCGCGATGGACATGAAAATCACAAAATCAGAAATCCTAAAATCGTAACTATTGATTAGCTCCTTAAACGCTTTTACTCATATCAACTACATCATACTAGCATGTCGTACACATCAAAACATGTAGGGTAGATAGAGTACTTGTAATGCATGGAGTCATTTCCAGAATGTACTTTTCAACAAAATGACCAATATCTGCGCGATGGACATGAAAATCACAAAATCAGAAATCCTAAAATCGTAACTATTGATTAGCTCCTTTAACGCTTTTACTCATATCAACTACATCATACTAGCATGTCGTACACATCAAAACATGTAGGGTAGATAGAGTACTTGTAATGCATGGAGTCATTTCCAGAATGTACTTTTCAACAAAATGACCAATATCTGCGCGATGGACATGAAAATCACAAAATCAGAAATCCTAAAATCGTAACTATTGATTAGCTCCTTTAACGCTTTTACTCATATCAACTACATCATACTAGCATGTCGTACACATCAAAACATGTAGGGTAGATAGAGTACTTGTAATGCATGGAGTCATTTCCAGAATGTACTTTTCAACAAAATGACCAATATCTGCGCGATGGACATGAAAATCACAAAATCAGAAATCCTAAAATCGTAACTATTGATTAGCTCCTTTAACGCTTTTACTCATATCAACTACATCATACTAGCATGTTGTACACATCAAAACATGTAGGGTAGATAGAGTACTTGTAATGCATGGAGTCATTTCCAGAATGTACTTTTCAACAAAATGACCAATATCTGCGCGATGGACATGAAAATCACAAAATCAGAAATCCTAAAATCGTAACTATTGATTAGCTCCTTTAACGCTTTTACTCATATCAACTACATCATACTAGCATGTCGTACACATCAAAACATGTAGGGTAGATAGAGTACTTGTAATGCATGGAGTCATTTCCAGAATGTACTTTTCAACAAAATGACCAATATCTGCGCGATGGACATGAAAATCACAAAATCAGAAATCCTAAAATCGTAACTATTGATTAGCTCCTTTAACGCTTTTACTCATATCAACTACATCATACTAGCATGTCGTACACATCAAAACATGTAGGGTAGATAGAGTACTTGTAATGCATGGAGTCATTTCCAGAATGTACTTTTCAACAAAATGACCAATATCTGCGCGATGGACATGAAAATCACAAAATCAGAAATCCTAAAATCGTAACTATTGATTAGCTCCTTAACGCTTTTACTCATATCAACTACATCATACTAGCATGTCGTACACATCAAAACATGTAGGGTAGATAGAGTACTTGTAATGCATGGAGTCATTTCCAGAATGTACTTTTCAACAAAATGACCAATATCTGCGCGATGGACATGAAAATCACAAAATCAGAAATCCTAAAATCGTAACTATTGATTAGCTCCTTTAACGCTTTTACTCATATCAACTACATCATACTAGCATGTCGTACACATCAAAACATGTAGGGTAGATAGAGTACTTGTAATGCATGGAGTCATTTCCAGAATGTACTTTTCAACAAAATGACCAATATCTGCGCGATGGACATGAAAATCACAAAATCAGAAATCCTAAAATCGTAACTATTGATTAGCTCCTTTAACGCTTTTACTCATATCAACTACATCATACTAGCATGTCGTACACATCAAAACATGTAGGGTAGATAGAGTACTTGTAATGCATGGAGTCATTTCCAGAATGTACTTTTCAACAAAATGACCAATATCTGCGCGATGGACATGAAAATCACAAAATCAGAAATCCTAAAATCGTAACTATTGATTAGCTCCTTTAACGCTTTTACTCATATCAACTACATCATACTAGCATGTCGTACACATCAAAACATGTAGGGTAGATAGAGTACTTGTAATGCATGGAGTCATTTCCAGAATGTACTTTTCAACAAAATGACCAATATCTGCGCGATGGACATGAAAATCACAAAATCAGAAATCCTAAAATCGTAACTATTGATTAGCTCCTTTAACGCTTTTACTCATATCAACTACATCATACTAGCATGTCGTACACATCAAAACATGTAGGGTAGATAGCGTACTTGTAATGCATGGAGTCATTTCCAGAATGTACTTTTCAACAAAATGACCAATATCTGCGCGATGGACATGAAAATCACAAAATCAGAAATCCTAAAATCGTAACTATTGATTAGCTCCTTTAACGCTTTTACTCATATCAACTACATCATACTAGCATGTCGTACACATCAAAACATGTAGGGTAGATAGAGTACTTGTAATGCATGGAGTCATTTCCAGAATGTACTTTTCAACAAAATGACCAATATCTGCGCGATGGACATGAAAATCACAAAATCAGAAATCCTAAAATCGTAACTATTGATTAGCTCCTTTAACGCTTTTACTCATATCAACTACGATCATGTCATATTGTATAGACCTTCCATAGTCACTCGTGTATTATTCACACTGCCCGGTCTTACATAACATACAACTTGCGCAGCCTTCTTTCAACAATTGTAGTTGAATTGGATACAGTCACTATTGTTAGGCTTCAGATGTTTCTTGTTAGTCCTTTGTGTTCCGCCCGAATGATCAACATATGAGTCGTTGTATTGTTGAAAAATACTTCTTATTCAAGTTGTTGACTCATAACAAAGTCATTCATGATAGTTTGTGTGACTCAGATCTGTACTACACCGCATAACAAAGAAACAACCCGATACTTATTATACTATTGATCAAATCCTTAGATAAAATAGGGTAGGCGCGCGTAATGAGTCTTTTCACGATCTATTGTGTTGTATGCGCACTGCCAAGTCTTACAACTAGCGCAACCTTCCTTTCAACAATTGTACTAGAATTGGATGTATTCACTATTGTTAGGCTTCAATAGTCCTTTGTGTTCCGCCCCAAATGATGACTTGAGTCATTGTCTCGTTGAACAATACTTATTATTCATGCTGTTGACTCATAAGGACCGTCATTCAACAAAGTTTGTGTGACTCATATCTATACGTCAGTATTACTGGACTCAGTCACATGTTGCATAATTAACAAAGAAACAACTCGATACTCATTCCATTTATGTGCAGCTCTCGTATTATAAGCATTAACATTGACATTCATTAGTCCTGTACCACACTGGTGACTGCAGATCGACCAGGATTTGGGCTGTCAATTAATTCACTATGAAGGCTAACTTAGGCCCATGACTTGTAGATAAATATTTAATTCATATTACATAAGTACGTACGATCTCATAAGTAAATAGTACAAACATGGAAAACCAATAGAGACATCTACCGCGCCTTCAATTGTATGAGCGCTAAATTACAGGCCTACGTAGTTGGTACACATTTTCTTGAATATCACGCTAAATTCCCACTTTGACTTGTATTATAGCTACATTCCTATTTGATCCGTGAAACTTCAATATGTAACAAACCAATACATAATAAGGTAAGGTGATAAAGAAAAATAGTGGCAGTGCTCTAAACAAGGAGTCACTAGTGATTTCGAAACTGGTACATTAGATTCAAAATATTACGTACTTTAACAACATGCAAGCTTGAAGAGAAATTATTTTAACCCTATTTGAGGAATAATATTAAAATAGAATACCTCTTTATTAGTCTCACATCAATGGAATGTGTTCTTGAACATTTTGAGATTTTATTCTCTTCGGCTCGACAAGTTCACACTTAATTAAAAGCGTGTACTGCATATGGCGAAATTATAAGGTGCACAAAGCTCCTCTCTCGTACGTTGCTACGTTACGTTCACTGATTGGTCAATGAATAGCGCGCATTAATATCTTTTTGCAAATCATTTATTTTAGAATATTTTTATTAAAGTTGATAAGAATAAAATATTCGATTACTAAATTTACTTTTAAAAACTTGTTAAAGATCATTTTTGATATCAACCTTAAAAGATATTTATAGATCTACATTTTGATGACGTCATTGTACCAGAGAGGAGAGAAGAGAGAGTTATAATCAAACCACTGCATATACATCGGATATACAGATATAATAGGAATCTTGCCTGATCGAGACAACAGAATTACTTATCTTCTAAATCTCTGATCTCCCGGCAGGCAGGATAAGTAATCATTCAGAGATTTAGAAGATAACTAAATATATATATCGCATTTCTTTTTTGCCCTAAATGTTAAAGCTTGAAGCCATATATTGAGAACCGATTATAACTCATATTATATTATTTGATTTTAATGAAGATTGACTTCCTGCTCGTTATTATCCATGCGAACACTGAGTAAAGTAATTTATCATGAAAATAATAATAATGGTTGAATACCTAAATTACAACAACATGCAAAGTGTAAGCATAGAGATATTATAGAAAATAACCTCAATTTTTTATGTTTTCCATTTATGTCATTTTGTCATTATTTTACCTTTTATCAGAAAATGCGGCACGGAATGAAATCTTCCTCAAAATATTACGGCCATAGACATCAGATTATACTAAAATAAGTCTATAAGACTATAATGTTGATTATCTGATGTCTGTGATTACGGCAATGAAATATATCTGTAAATCCACACATTTCTTATATATAAATTTTTTTATCCTGTGATATGCTTAAAGAATGTATGCTCGTCATTGCATGCATTCTAGGAATGTAGTACAATTGGTTTGCAAAGAAAATTTGTATAAATATTATTTTCCGTTACATTTTCGTTTATATATAATGATAAATATTCATCGTAAAAGAAATTTTTTTAAATTTTCGATTCTGTATGGTCCAGAGGGAAATAGTTGAAACAGATGTAATTTACGTAGAGGCGTTTATGCTCGGGATTATTACGGAATATCGAGAAAAACTGTTTTTGCTAATCTAAGTGTTCAACGTATTACTGCAGTTACTTATTTCAGCAAAAACACTAAGCGTCAATTATTTGTCTGGTGAGTTGGTTTTATATATCATCCTTAATCATATGATCAAAATTGTCATCACAGGCTAATTTCAACATTCATTAACGTCCTTTAAAATATTGCCATGAGCTATTCCTGCACTACCTAATAATTATTACAAGAAATTACAAGAATTTCCTGTTGCCACAGGAATATTTAACTTTGATATAAATCTATAAGTTTTTATATTCATGGAGTTTGCATCCATTATACCTGTACTTTTGCTATTCCGGCTTCGAAAACTGAATTAAACTGCTGCTGTCCTGCTCATGTCATGCATCGTTGAAATTTAAAACTATGTGATTTTCTTATTTAACCAATCAAATTTTCTCAAAAAAGTAATTGGGGTCCCATAAAGGGATACTTTCAGGGAAGCTGTTCTTGTGTAATTCCTGATCAATCGCTTCAAGTATTGTTGAAACGTTAATCATTCGATATCTTTGAATGTGAAAAATTCCTGACGTAGGCTTAAATGCCATCTTCACTCTTCCATTGGTATCATCGTCGATCTGGAATATCTACGAAAATTCTTGAATAATGTTTTGAAACGCACAGTTTCTAATATGAAATTGCAGGACTACGATGTAATTCCAGTTTTTTAATGCATTATTTATGCCACACCCTGTTTAATTAAACGCTATAAGTTACTTGCCATCTGACTAGCAAGTTTACTGCGCCATTTTCCTATCGGACTAAACTTAGTAGCTACTTATTACGTACTTACTAATTTTACTACGATAAAATGTACTTCGTAGTCTTACCACGTCTTAGATAGATGCCTAGTAGTATTATTACGATTTACCAAGTTTTTACAATGCCACTACTAAGTTTATAAGTTTTT
>CAJQUW010000044.1:0-32345 GCA_907163375.1 Prostheceraeus crozeri
TGCTAATTTTACAATCCAACAAGATGTCGCTTAAGGAAACTTGTAGACAGAAATTTGTGCATACTGCTTAAATTCGATTTATCCTAGAGCAGAATTCAGCTATCCATGTCATCGCTGAAAGGCAGAAGTAGATAAAAACTTGAACATGCAATATTGCAGTTCTGAGATCTGAATTGCAATATCATTGTGTTAGGGTTATCTATAATTGAGCCGCAATGTGCTAAACAGGCATATTGCGGTTCAATGTTTTAGCATAGGAAATTGTACGAAACTGAACACAATGTCTATCCCTGACTTGAACATTTAAATCGCCATGTCATCGCATCATTCGCGGAAACAATGCCATGGAAACTGTCTTAGAGTAGGAAGCGATGACAGAGCCATGAAATGCTTGAATAGTGCTATGTAAAAAGACAATGGTCTCTTTTCTTCGGTGAAACACCATCTCCAAACCTCTCCGAATCACCATTGTTCTCTACTCCCCACTGCACTGCTGTCTACAACGAGAAACTACAATAAATGAAAGTAATTATCTTTGTTTCAATACCCATCTGTGTAAATTACTGCACAGCTCATGTGACTTTGAAAGTTTCACATTAATTTGATTTTCATTTTTCCGAAGAAGTCCTCATCGTCACTTCTTTTTGGAGACATGAACACATTACGATGAAGACATGTCATCCATCGATATCAAAGAGGAACCATGAATGAAAGAAGAGCCATATTGAGTGCAGTCAATGTTGGTGTTAAAAGCATGTGTTGTAAAACACTTCCGACCGCGTGTATTGGGTGCCCAACCAGTGCGACTGACCGTCGCAGCGAAGTGTGGAATTACTTTCTCAGACTAATTTTTCTATGTCCTTCCCTAGCTGAGGGCAAGTGGGGCATTCCTAAAAAGGACCGCCTGGTCGCTACAGCAGGACTTCCATACCGCACATCCCTTAGTCAGTAGTGCGACCACCACAATGCAGCCGCTTGCGAGCAGAGAAGCCTCAAGTTTACCAAGCCTACCAGCGTTACCGCACTCGGTAGGAGAGAAGGGAAGAATTGGAAGAAAAGAAGATAAACAGATCATAAGACACCTTAAATGCATGTCAGACACTTGCTGAGGCCGGCCTCGTGGTTTCTTCCTGGATGTAGCACGCTTGATGTGTCGGTGCTTCTCTTAGACCGGTGAACTGCACGGTACCAATTCTACTTTAACTTGTCCCTAACTCATAAATCCGTGAAATTTATGCAAAGCAAACGTCATCACAAACTTACTGTTTTACAGAGGAAGTGACGCGTCACATTTTTATTTGAGTACTGCTCAACAATGCGCACCGCTCGACTTGAACAGATCAGTCTGCGCTTCTCAGCTATTACCAGCTCTAATATTCGTTCCTTTGTCTCTTTGTCAACATCATTGGAGGCCATGCGAATATGGGTGTTGGTGACTGAAAGAAGAAAACAGTTCCAAGTATAGATTAAGAAAATGACGTTGAGGCAAGCAAATAACATCTGATGGTTGCAGTGATTCTGAACCTGGCCCTATTCGCCGTGACGTTGAACCTTTCGAATGATGTGTGCAAACCATTTCCGAAAAACAAGAACATTTTCTGCCAAAATGGAAGATATTGCCATGATTGAACACCCTGTCAATAAAGCACAAAAAGGCATCAAACACTGTTTCGAAAAATCTATATTGGTTAAATATTGAATGCAATTAATAGTGTTCTTTCATTTCTTGTGGTCATAGCTGAATAGTCTTCGTAAGACACTTATATAAGATATAATTGCTTTATTATCTCCATCAAAATGCAGGGGCGGAATGTGATGATGATTGCTTGACTTCTTTGCATAAATAGGACGGGAGCTATTGACACTTTCTTCCTAAACTCGCGCACGAAAGGCTTAATAGCATGAATTTGTTATTCTAGAAACGATGAAAACAAAAATCAAATTCTTAAGTGTCACAGTCAGTCGCTTTCGGTTGTAGGTAAGGTTATAGGATTCCCATTGGAATCCAATGGTAAAAATCAAGAAATATCTATGGATTGATCTATCTAAAGCATTTGACAGACTGACCCGTGAATCCATCATTAGTGCTTGTGTTCATTTCTTTATCCCGAAGGAGTTAGTTATGTGGATATGCAGCTATCTATCCAAACGTAAGCAACGCGTATATGCCAATGGTAGTTCCTCTAAGTGGAATGATGTGACTAGCGGCGTGCCCCAAGGCAGCGTCATGGGCCCATTATTATTTTGCTTAGTAATGGATTCCTTACAACCTGTCTGTAACTATTCCATCTTCGTAAAATATGCAGATGACTTGACCATACTGCATTTCATACGGCATCAAAATGAAGACAATCTTCAAAGTGAAATGCGTAATGTTCTGTGTTGGATTGATAATTGCTGCCTTAGTGTGAACGCTCAAAAGTGTAAATCAATGGATATTATTACAAAAAAGAATATTCATCTTGACCCTGTTTTGCTTTCGGACAATTCTCCGATGGTTCAAACATCTACAGTAAACATTCTTGGCTGTTGTTTTTCATCAGATCTGAAGTGGAATTCTAATATCCTCAATTTGTTGAGGAAGGCCTCAAAGCGTATTTATAGTTTACTTCATTTGAAACGTTCTGGTTGTCCAGCTGAGACCATTTTCAGTATTTACTGCGCTTTAATTAGACCTGTGCTTCTGTATGGTTATCCAGCATGGTGTAACATCACGGACTATCTGAAGCGTCAACTGTTTAGTGTTGAGAAAAGGGCCTTGCGCATCATTGGTGAAGAGCTTAGTGACCATCTTTCTCTCTTCACCATGGGAGACAATATCTGCCTGAAGCTGTTTAAAAATGTAGAGTCTCAACGTGACCATCCTCTTCGATGTTTTTTTGATGAAAAAAATGTGGAAAAAACAAGAAGTTTATCTTTGTTGAGGAGACCAAAAACTAAGACAAGGCGATTTTTGCATTCGTTTATAAAGTATTGCCCTTCATAATTTTCTCGTGTCTTATATTAACCTATTTGTATATTAACCTTTTTGTTTTGTAATGTGTTCACCTCGTTTCGTGAAGCAATAAAGAGAATCTTTATCTTATCTTATGGATTGTGAAACACTTGGCAATTTTTGTGCATTTTCTTTTGCAGAAAAGGAACTATTTATCACAATCCGCGAGTGGTCCACTCGAAGAAGTGATCGTTCCTGAGTGACTCTGACTTTCCTGTAACTTTCGACGTGTATAAATGGCAGTCGTATTCTCGTTTTCCCACTAAAATCAACACCACTCAAAACACTTATGCACAATCGACTTACATTGGACTTAAGTTTAGCAATGAAACCGACCTGGAAGTTCCCGATGCCGTTAGGAGCTTACTAAATAAAGGTCATAATTATAGACTACCACATATCATTAACGATGAGTATTGGAAAAAAGTCTCTTTAAATTTTGATAGTCTAGCATACAATTTACGCTGGATGTCTAAGTTTGATAGAGAAGCCGACATCTCGTTATCGGATAGTCCAATAATAGTTCCTTTTGATAAATACTCTTGTTACTTGCCACCTAAGATGGATAGTGATATGGAAAGTAGGCTAAACGGTTTTGGTAAAGAGGTCCAAACTATTTTCCAGTAAGAATCGAACTCCCTGAAAAAGTCGCAACCATATAAAGATATTCTAAATCAATACCGCGAAACTAAGGATTTTCTTAATGATAATAATCTTCAATGCGTCAGATCTGATAAGACTAACCGCCTGGTAATTTGTGAGTCTGATAAATACGATTCGAGAAATGAATTGATTCTTCAAGACACCAAAACATATCAGTTAAAAATAAAAGTAGGTCTGACTCTATAGAGAAGCAGGCGAATAATCTTACTAAATCAATTGTTCCGAGCACGAAATTGAATTCGCAATTAGATAAATTAATAAGTACTGCAACAAAACCAGCACATTTCTTTTCTTTTGTTAAAGACCACAAGGTCAACATGAGTAATCAGTTTCCTGTTAGGCCTATTGCCTCTGTGAAAAACACACCATTCGAAAAAATTGATTGTATTACATCTAGCGTCTTGAAAAATGTCCTTAAGCATATTCCCACACATCTAAGTAATACATAACAATTAATCCAATTATTAAATAGTGTTAGAATTCCTAATAATAGTAATTTAATCTTCATTTCACTAGATGCAGAACAATTATATCCGAGCATCCAAATACAATTGGATATAGAATATAACATAAAAAGTTTAGAACAGTACTGGCATCTAATTGATATTTTTTGGTCTTAGCATAAAACAAATAGAAAAGTTGATAACGTTTGTGTGCTATAATTGCGAGATAAAATACAAAGACAATGTGTATAAACAAATCAAAGGAGTACCCATGGGCGCACATTTTGCCCCGGCATTTGCATGATTTTCATGAATCATATAGAACAATTGGCTATTGAAAAATTAAGCTTTTCTCCGTCGCTCTATATGAGATACATCGATGATATCATCCTTGGTCCAATAGAGTATAAAGTGACTTACTGTCCCATATCACTGATGTCTCTAATGCAGTAAACTCGAACATAAAATTTACAATAGAAGCTCATAACCCAATGGACTGGTTAACCTTCTTAGATATAAAAGTAAAAATAATTAACAATTAAGTTCAATACGCGTGGGACCACAAACCAGGCCATTCCGACATAACCTTAAGAAGGGACTCTTTTGTGCCCAATCATGATAAAAGTAGTTTCATTAATAACCGCTGAAAAGATATAAGTAATCGGTGTAGCAATGAAGTGATGCAAAAAGAAAAAGTTAGCGAATTTAATGACATTCAAGTTAAAAATGGCTACAGCAACAAGAATTTTCCCAGGAAAAGGAACAAGCGTAGGAGTAGAAATAAAATCAAAAACCAAAATAATTGTTATTTTAAAGTTCCATTTATCAGCGATAAATGTAATAGAAAAATTAATAAAGCTGTTAAGAAGTTTGAATTACCTGTTCCAGTTATTAATGAAAACGGTAGACAGACGGTAAACCAAATAAGGAAAAATAAAAATTTCTATAATACTTGTAGCTGTCAAATCTGTAAATGTCTACCTAAGTTCAAATGTAGTGATAAATACGTAGTATATAGGTACACCTGTAATAAATGTGGAGAATGCTACATTGGAAAGACTGTAAGGAAATTCTCCACTCGGCACGCAGAACATAGACGTGCAATTATTAATAAGTCTGTATCCAGCGCTCTCTATGAGCATAATAAAAATAAACAAATAATCTAGGTAGCATCGAGGATTTTCAGGTCGATTTCATTGCTAAACTGACGAACACTCAAGACACAACATTCACTGAAGCAAAAGCTATTACACACTTGAAGCGAACAATCAATAGAAGACATGAATATTACTACAGTCTGCCCTCTCACTTTGATCACCTCACATTCAACAAGCAACACAATTCTTATTATCATTCACTTCTTTATATATCTTCACGCCGAGTTTTGCAGACTGCCATTTGACCATCGACCGTAAGAAGGCGCTGGACGCCGAAGGCCCGTCACGCTGTGCGACGTGTAAAATTATAACTTTTTACTTTCGACCAATAAATTATATCGAGTCAGAAACTCTCTTTACTTGCCTGTGAAATGCATCGCCTGACTCGCAAACTAGTCAACTGTGTCTAGTTAACCTTAGTCGTAGGCTCGATACCGACCAGCCGCACATCTTTTGAATGGCAATTTGATCCATCATTTATCATTGTTGTTAATCTCTCTCACTCACTCACTCACTCTCTAGCATGCAGAAAGTATTTGAATAGTCGAATGAACTGAGCTGAGTGATATTCTAGGGTCAGCCCTGCCCAGATGCTTGCACTTTAAAACCCGCCCGCAGCTAAAACTAGCTCGACCAACATCGAAAGTATGATAAACAACTGTTTTTGGAAGTTTGGGAGATGTTTATAACGAATTTAAGTACATTCAATTGCTAAAACGAATTTTTCGGTTGTTTAGGAAAGCCCGACACGCTAAGGGTCACTCCATAGATGATCTTGAATCGTAATTAATTCAAAATTAGTAGCAACTACTGTTTTCGAATTTATAAGATTTCAATAAAAACTGGTCACTGACTGAAAAATCTAAAATCAATTTTTCGGTAAGTTTACAGAAAGGTACAGAAATCCAAGTTCATTCATTTGATTATTCAGGAATTCAAATTTCAATTAAACAATCGTTCAGTAATTCCAATCTTAATCAACTGATTGCTCTAAAATTCAACTTCAATCATCATTATCTGATAGCCTAGAAATCCAATTGCTATTAATTGATCGATTAGTTTTCCAATTTCATTTAACTGATTGCTCAGTACTTCAAATTGCAACTGATTGCTTTGAGATCCATTATCAAATAATTGATCGACCAGCTATTCAAACTTCTGTTAATAGATTGCTCAGTACTTCAAATTTCAATGATTGATTATAAATCCACTTTCAATTATTGCAATTGCGCTGAACTAACGATTTCAATTGATTGGTTGCTCAATTATTCCAATTTGTTTGATGGATTGAAAAAATAAATCATATTCGATAATCAATGCTAATTGGGAAATGATAGTAGCATGCTCGCACATAGTTATTAAACTTTAAGATTCTCCATGATTTGTTTAATCACTGTACTTTGAACATTTCACGGATTTGCATAAGTGACTTGCCTACTTGAGCAAAAGTTGAAAATATATGCTTCTTGAAAATTCCAAGTCAAACTGAAAGTCTGAGAGAGCCTCATTATCACTCAACGAAATAATCCAGACACGTGGCAATATTCTAAATCAGTCACCCCTCCAGCGCATTCCCTAACACAGAACTCCTGAGTGTAGAACTGACGGATGCACTAGCAAGATTTCCCCTCATTGTGTGTGTCAGTGTGTTCCTCACGATCGTAGCATAATTCAACCAGTCACTGATCGATCTGACTTGTCGTTTCCAGAGAGGCACGCACGTTAGATTTGCTGCGTATACTGGAAAGCAGCAGCAGCGGTTACTATCATCGCTGTCATTGTATCATCGTCTGTGTCCAGCCTGTGACGCTTTTGTGAGTGCGCACTGACGACCAATCTATTCGAAACATTTCCTCACTCACGTGAACTCCGCAAGCCTGGTAACAAAACATTTCATTAGAGCGTTCACAATCGCAATGGCGTCATCCCACACAGCAGTCAGCGGCGTAGATTTAATAGTGAAGACCGAATCTCAGAATGCAGATTTCGACGATATTTCAGTGAAAACAGAATCTCACAGTGCTGTCGACGACTTAGTAGTGAGAGTGAGTCCCAGAATGCAGTCGGCGTCGAAGACTTTGTAGTGAAGAGTGAATCCCAACATGCTGTCAGCATCGACGATATTGCACATGAGAACTGAATCTCAGAGTGAAGTCACCGTCGACGATATTTTTAAGAGGACTGAGAAGAGATCTCGCGAAGAGATGATGCGAATAGTGAAAAGTGACCCCCTCGCCCATTTCTTGACAATCCAAGCAAAACGTCAAAAAATGTAGGAGAAAACTTCCAAATCCTCGTGTTATTTCTCGACATCCGTGGTTGGCTGGGTGTCCCATACGAAACAGATTGTTTTGCTTTCCTTGCCTCCCTCTTCTCTTCCGACCGAAGCACCGTATGGACAGCGACAGGATACAATGACCTCAGCAACTTCAGCAAAGCCTCCACAATTCCATACAAAACACTACGACGTCGCCTCACCATACATCCACACAGGCATAAGCACGAAACGGCCCAGGGTCATATCCGGGAGTGTTATTCTGCAGAGATCATACGGTCGGAATCCGACTGAGGGAACAAATGAGAGATGACCGTGAAATTATGCGTTTAAAACTGAAGAAGCTAAGAGAAATCGTCGACATAATGAAGCGATTTAATTCGACGTTCACATGTCAATCTTATCAAGCAAGAACAAATTATCGGAGGGCCTGCAGAAAATGTTGAATTGTGTGAATCGCTCGAACTACGTCGAATTATCTTCACTTCTCAGTGACTACGATTTACATCTTCCGACAGCATTTTGTCCAGAGGCAAGTGAATTCAATGATTTATCAAATAATCTTCAAAGTGAATCTCATCAGCAGTGTTTCAAGGATCGTGGAAAAGAACACATTATTGAGAAATTACCAAGTGTGACATGTTATCCATAGGAGGATGGACGAAACAACTGACTCATCAATCTAATCGATCGGATTATCTACTCATATTTCGATTTGTGAAGGATTCTGTTTGTGTTGAAAGATTTTACGGTTTCATAATTGTCGTGATGAGCGCTCTGCTTCTGATGTTGCTGGGAAAGTTCTTGATATTTTGGAAGTCTGAATGCAATAAATAAATTTATTGGTTGGCACAAACTTATGATGGCGCGTCGATCTTATCTCCAGCTGAAGAATGGAGTTCATGCCGTTATAAAAGAACGGTGTCAAGTGCCTTTTGTCGTTCATTGCCTATGTTTTATAATTTAAATTCCAGGTCATTTCACAGAGTCTTTCTATCTACGAAGAAAACAATTCACTTCTTCAAACAATAACTAGGATTGTCCTCTTATTTCAGAAAATCGCCTTAAGAGAGCAAGCTGTTTGGCAAAATTTAGCAAATAAAAGATTGATCAAATCCTTTTGACATTACAAACCTTTTGGCATTTCAAAATCAACGATAATTTCTGTTTTGTATGAAAATCTTCCTTTGTTTCACAAGTTTTTTCCAAAACCTAATCGACAAACCTGGTGGCTGGGGATCATGATAGCCTCAATAGAGCCCAAGGATACAAGAAAGAACCTACATAACTTCACATTTTTGTATTATGCTCAATTTTTTCAAGCAATTGTTTACTTATACGGATATTCTTATCCAACAGGCGAGTGGATTCATCGCCAGAGAGAACAATGTCTTCCATTCGAGGTCTGATTGATAAAGTTCTTCAATCTATCATGAAACTCGTGCTTGAAAAGCTGGTCCTCCAAAGCCCTCAGGAAATAAAGATCTGTCCTTAGAAGGATTTCAATTATTGTCCGGAAAAGATCTTGGAACACTGTTTCTATCCCCCAAAAACAACTGGAAACAACCGTATTTCCTCAATGAAATGGCATGCGCATAATTTCCAATTTGTCGATTACTAAACGCAAATTAGTATCAAGAATATCGCAACATGTTTTCCCAGAAATGCGGCTGCAATTTCTAAAAAAATTTTGTATGATTCTTTATTATTTGATTTTCATTGTCTAAAAAACCGAGCTGACTATTCATATATTCTACTCCCCAAATTCAGTGGCAAATGTGCCGCAGGGCATTAGTGAGTTTCTATATCGGCAAGCCCGGCCGGTCGCGCGATCGCTCGCATGCCGCGGCTGCAAAATTCGCGCGCAAATCGGGCCAAATCGCGCTGGTGCACTCGTCGCCCCAAATCGCGCGGTGCGCGCGCGCACGCCTCGCGCTATACGAATTCGCCCACAACGGCAGCCGTCGGCGGGCAGGCGCACGAGTCGGGGCGCGTCGAACTGCTGCTGCACCGTGGCGAGCATCGCGTATCGAATCGCCGATCGCGCGCGCGCGCCCGTGGATCTCGCGCGGCAGCGGTCAAGCAGGCGGCGCGGCGCGCAACTAAGATCGCCGGTCGCATCGCGCGGTAATCGCGGCGCCTCTCTCCGCCCGGATCGAATCGATCGCAAGCGGCGTCGGGGTCGCGCTCGCGCGCTCGGCAATCGCGCGCCGGGCGCGTCGCATCACGCCGGCCCCATCTACACAATCGCCGCGCGCTCCCTGCGCGCGCGCAGCTCGCGCCTTGAATATCGGCCCGGATCGCAGACCGGCGCGTCGCGCGGGTCGCGGCGCGTCGGATAAATCGGCTATCGCGGGCGCCTCGCTGCGCGCGGCGTCGGGTCGCCCGATCGCGTCGGCAGATCGCACAAAATACACGCTGGCGCGGTCTGGCGCGCTCAAAAATCGCTCGCCGCCTGCGAGCGCTCGCCGCGGTCGCGCGGGCGCAATCGCGCGCCGGATCGTCATACGACGCGCGCCCCGCATCGCGCCCCATATCGCGCGCTATGCCGGACGCGCATATCCGCATCATCGTCGATTCGCCGCGCAGCGATCGCAGCATGCAGCCCGGCGCGAGCGCTCAGCGGGGGGCGCTGGTGATCAGCGCCGCGAATATCGCGATCGCGCATCGCGTCGTCGCGCCGCGGCGCCTGGCGCGACGGCGCGCCCTGAGCCAACAACTCGCGCTGCAAAATCGCGGCCGATCGCCTCGTCAGCTCACGCCGCGCCACGCGATCGCGGCGCATCGCACGCGCCGCGTCTGCGGCGGGCGCGACTAACGCGCGATCGCCTCGCCACGGGCGCCGGTATCGCCATACGGCATATGCGCACCGCTGCGCGCGATCGCGCAGCGCTGCGCTCGCGGCACCTGGTCGGTGACCGGGGCGGCAGCGCGCCTGCCGGGATCGCGCCGCGACTCGATCGGCGCGCGCGCGGGCTATATTCGGATCGCCTTCGCGGCGGCGCGGCGCTCGCACGATCAGCGCGGATTCGCTCGGCGGCATCGGTCGCTCGCGGCGTCCGCAACAAGCAGGGCGCCCGCTTCGCATCGCGTCGCGCGGGTATTTCGGGCGCGCGCGCGGGGGGGCTTTCTATAATCGCGTCGCCGGCGCGGCGCGGCCGGCGCGCGGCGGGCCGCTGGCGCGCGATCGGCGGCAGCGCGCGCGTGGCATCGTCGGGCTGCGGATCGCAGCGCGCGCCCCGCAATTCAATTACGCAATCCGTCGTCTCGGCGGGCGCGCGCGCTCGGCCGCCGCAGCGTCGCCGGTAACGCGCCGCAATCGATCGCATCGCGACGGCGGCTGTGCGCCGTCGCGCTATCCGGCGCACGCGGGATCGCGCACGGCGCTCCATCGCGTATTCAGCCCGTCCCGCGCGCCTCGATATCGGCCGCGCGACGCGCAACTCGCGTCGTCCGATCGATCCGGCGCGATCGGCGCGGGGGCGCGGCACGCTCGCCGCCCAACGACGTCCCGCGCCCAGGCCCAACAACTCGCATCGCGCGTCGTCGCGCTCGATCGCTTCGCGCGCACCGACACGCGGCGCGCGGTATCGCCCCATCGCGCGCCGCGCGTCGATCGCTGCGCTCGGCGCCTCCGGGGGGGGGGGGGGGGGGGGTGGGGGGGGGGGGGGGGCCTGACGCCCGCAGCGCGCGCGCCGTATCGGCGGATAACGTTCGACGCGCAGATCGGCGCGCAACGCAAATCGCACCCGCTCGCAGCCCATCGATACGCGCTCGCGGCGTCGGCCGGCGCGCGCACGGACTCGGCGCGGGGGGATCAACGCCGAATTCGGGCAGCGCGCCTGCGTTCGCACATCGCGGGGGCGCGTCGTCGCAGTCTCGCTATCGTCGGGGCCGACAAGCGCGCGCTCAGTCGCGCCCCTCTCCTGGCGGGGCATGCGGCGCGACTCGGGCATTCGGCATCAGTTACGCAAGCAACGATCGTCGCGCGGCACCGCGGCCGCTCATCTCGTCGCGCCAGCGGGCGCGCTCCGCGGCCTATCAGCGCAATGCGGACCGGGGACGCACGCACATCGAATCGGCACGGCAGCGCAATCAGGGTTCGCGTCGGGGCGGCGGCGCGCGCCGCCTCGGGGGGCCCGCGGGGCAGCATACGCACCGCGGCCGGCGGTAGCAGGCGCGCGCTCCCGGCCGCCGTCGCCGCGCGCCGTATCAGCGCGGGCGTATCGCGGGCCGTCGCCGCGTCGCAACAACCGCGCGCGGGAATCGCCATCGCCGCAACCATAATCTGCGCGCTCCCGGCGGAAAATCGCGGAACCGCTCGGCGCGCATCGCAGTGGGGGGGGCGCCTCGCCGCCGGGTATCAGTCGCCGCCGGTCGCAGCGCGTGCGGCGCGGCGCGCAAAGCATCGTCGCGCGCGCGCCGATCAGGCGCGCGTGCTCCGGCGCGCGCCAGCCGCGCGCGGCGCTCGCGCACGGCGCGGGCGCGCGCGCTGCACCGCGCGCGCGCGTCCGGGCGATCGCACATCTGGCGCGGCACGCGTATTCGGCGTCGGGCGCGCGCTGCTGCGATCGATCGGATCGGCGTGGCGGGCAATCGTCGGCGGCCGAGGGCTCCCCGATCGCGCATCGCTCGTTCGGCGATAATTCGGGCACCGATCGCTGAAACGAAACGCTGGCGTCGCGCTGCGATACTCGCACCGATCGCAGACGTGCCGGCGCAGTTGTTCGGGCCCGGAGCGATCGGTGCGCGCGAACTCGTCCCGCGTCGTACGGGATCGCGCTGATCGCGGGCGGCGGCACGCCGCACGCACGCACGCCCCGGGAAGGTTAACTGCGCTGTTACAGGTTTGATCGCGTGCATCGCGCTGGCGCAGAGCGTCTCGCGCGCGGCAAAATCGCCGCGCGACTGGCGGCGGTCTGGCCACCGGCTAGTCGCGGGACGATCGTATCGCGTCCGAGACTCGCGCACCCATCGCGTCGACGCGAATCGGCGCTCGTCGCGCCGCTACGCCCACCCCGCGCGCGGCGCGATCAGGCGCCTATCGCGCGATCGGCGCGACGCGCGGCACGGCGAATCGAGCCGCGACGAAACGGCGCGTCGGCCGCTCGACAGAACCGCGCACTGCACGCCCATCGGCGCGCGGCAGCTGAACGTCGGATCGCGCCCAGCGCGTATCGCGGCGGCGCGATCGTGCGCGCACGGGCGATCGGAAATCGCGCCATAAGACGCGGCGCCAACGCGCGCGCGAATCGCTCCAGACGTAACTCGCCGCCATCGATTCGATCGCGATATCGTGCCTCCAGGATTTCGCGGGCGCTGGGCGCGATAGAAATCGGCGCGCTCGCCGCTGGCGCGGGCGCGGCAGCGGCGCCGCGCGCATCGCGTCCGCGGACGATCGCGCGACGCGCTGCGCGCAGCCGCGATTCGGGCGGTCGGCGCGTGCGACCGAAACGCGCGCGCGAATCGCAGCGTCTGTCGCGCGGCGCGCGCGCGATAACCCAGAGCTGGCGCAGCCAACTGCGGGGCGCGCGGGACGCGCGATCGCGCGCCGAGCAAAATCGCCTCGCATACGCGCGCGACGCCCAACCTCGCCGATATCGCCGGGCGCGGATCGCCGCGCGGCATCGCAGCACGGCGGGCGCATTCGCGTGGACGGCGTCGCGATCGGATTCGCGCGGCCCGTATCGTGCACGGAACGCTCATCTGCGTCGCGCGCCCGCGGAACGCCGTCGCGCTCGCGCCAGGCGCGCGCTGGCAATCGCGCGGCTGGGCGTAGCGGGTCGCCGCAATCGCCGCGTCGGCGCGCGAAAAATCTCGGCCATCCGGGAATCGACGGCGGATCCGTGGGCAGTCGCTGCGCCATCGCAGATCGGCGCCGGGCCGTATCGCGCCGCGGATCGTCGCGGCGGCGCCGACGGCGCCATCGGGCGCGCGCTCGGGTAATCGCCAGCCGTCGGCGCGTTCGCGCAAGCGCGCGGCGTCGCTGCGCGCGACGATCGCCGCGCATCGGACATCTGTGCGATCGCCATCGCCGACGCCAACCGATCGGTGCGCGCGGCATGCGCGCCCGATCGCGCAGCGTCGGGCCGCACTTGCATATCCGGCCGCGAGATCGACGCTCGGAATCGGGCCAACTCCTTCGGATCGGATCGGTCGCGCGCGAACAGCGACGCGGCGCGTGGGCAGTCGCGGGCGCGCCTTGCGGCAATCGCGCACCGCACGCGCAGAACGCGTGCCGGTTGGCGCGCGGGCCCATCGCCCTCCGCCCGCGGGCGGCGGATCGGCCAACGGCGGCACGGCCGCCTGTGCGCGGCCGGGGCCGCTCGCTCGGGAATATCGGCGCATCGGGACGGCGCAACAACGCGACGGCCCGCGGGCGGCGCGGTCGTGCGCCGCCTGCTCGCGCACGCCGCCCGGATCGCGCACGTGGATCGGCAGTCGTGCCACCCGCCCAACGCATCGGCGCGCGTCAGCTCGCGCAACCCGGATCGTCGGCTCGCATATCGCGTCGCCCTCGGCGAACGGCTTCGGGGGTCGGCCGGAGACGGCGCCTGAGGGCAGTCGCGCGACTCTGCGCGCGTCGGATCGCGCGGTCTGCGGCCATCGGCGCGCGCGCGGCGCGAGAGTCGCGCGCATCGGACGTCGTCTGGGTCGCGCGTCACTCGATCGGCGCGCAAAAATCGCGGCGTCTATATCGCTGCGCGGGCGGCGATATATAACGACGAGTATCGGCGCGTCGTCGGCATACGGGCCATCCGTCGCGCATCGTATTCTCGCGAGTGCTATCGTCGCGACGATCGCGTCGGGGCGGCCATCTGCACCCACGGGCGCACCAAACTTACTGAATGTTTTGCCTCAATTATATAAGTTGGACCAAATTGTGCTTGACAATTCCCATCACTAAATCCGGAGAATCAACATCGTGTCTAAAGCGAATTAAGCATTATTTGCGATCGCAGACGTCAAACGAGTATCATAGCGAATTTTCTTGTGAACTATTTGAGAATGCTCTCCTTTGTGATTTGAAACTCAAACCAGTATTTACGATCGTGTGATCGACATTTTGTAAAGAAAGAAAAGCGGAATCAAACTCTGGATGCGTTATCGATGAAGATTTTAATTTTGTACTTCCTGATTAAATTACAAGAATATGTATTTCTATAAACACTTTTATTCAATGGTATTAAAGTTTTGAACAACTGCTATAATATCAGGGGAAAAGTACTCTTCAAATGTAAATTCCAGCGGAATGATCAACATAACATTTAAAAATCAACAAAAATTCAGCTGCCAGGGCTTGTTCTCATAACAATGTCAAACATCGGCAAAAAGTGTCATTATATCTGTCTCCGTGCAAGGTGATGTAGATATCCAAAAGCTTTATTTGACATGCAAAGCAGATCACTGCCCGCGCGGGAGATAACATCCAATAGCACTGGAAAGAGCATAAACTATGCCAATAAATTGCATGATTTTGTGAGGTTTTTCAATGTCCACAGTAGAAAAGTGCCACGAACAGTATTTGTAACTATTTTCCTGATTGGATTTTTAAAGGAAATAACTATAATTTAAAGATAAGGCTTTTTAATCTGAAAATTGAAATTAATAACCTGGTGAGACATCTATGGAAAAAGTCATGTAGTGTAATAGATAATGCACAGAAATCCTTCGGGTCATGCTTTTGTCATAATAACCACAAATCTATGCATTGTCAATTAACATAAGTGGATAATAGTACACTTTCTATGTAATGGTAAATTCTATGATAATGACTGATCTAGTCCTGGTCCATGAAAGGATCCATGTCTTGTTCATGCTTTTAGTATAGACAGGATCTGTGAATAAATTTTTCACTATTGATCAAGCCTAAATTTCTACTCAAATACTCTTGATAATCATAGACATGTCAATTACATAATCTGTCCTTTACATCATAGCACGTCGGCAAATATAATTCTCTACGCAACTACGAGCATGAGATTAGATTCAATCATAGCATTCGAACTACGGGTTCAGGCGTTCAAAATTATCTAACATCGTGGAATGCTTTAAAGTAGCAATCATGGCAGTAGTTGCGTAAATAACTAATTCCTGATTAATCTATTATCGGAAGAAGGGTGTCTAATTTTATTGAAACTGTGAAGTTTTGCGAGAATGGGCTGTCCATGTGCTTCCTCTCCAATTATTCTGTTTTAAATTAATAATTTTGCGGACATGATTCTATTTATCTCTCCTCAACTGCATTAACCCACCGGGTCCCTATGAGATTATTGCATATAGTATTGATACAATTCCGAGAGAAACATGGAACCACAGAATGCTCTCCATTTGTTTTTTTTATTATGATTGGGAAGAACCAAGAGATCTGTTCAATTATGTTGAAATATAACGTGAAATAAAAAGATCCAATTAGAAATTCAAGTAAGGCCGATGGCAGCCTAGACTTGAAAGTCCACGACTCGATTTCGGTTCCATTTGTTCGAGCCGATTAGCCGGGGGCTCATTGGCTTCCATAGCTTGTGGCGTTTGGTCCCTTTCCTTCAGGCCTGAGTAGAATCAGATCGAAGTAGATTATACGCCCGCGAGTAAAGCAGTCTCCTTTCTGTGCAAAGTGCAATCACAGGTCAACTTCGA
Organism: Prostheceraeus crozeri; assembly: GCA_907163375.1. Classification (NCBI taxonomy): domain Eukaryota; kingdom Metazoa; phylum Platyhelminthes; order Polycladida; family Euryleptidae; genus Prostheceraeus; species Prostheceraeus crozeri. Next base: position 16,171 of record CAJQUW010000044.1, read on the forward strand.
TGCATGGTCATGGGTAAATAATGAATAAGGGAATATAAATACTGGAAGTGCTACTGCAGCATTGTGCGTAAATTAGAACACATCCAACAAGTATACATGTGGAAAATGGAAAGGTGAAAGAGTAAGAAAACAGAGGCTAAAAGGGATTTCACAAGGCCAAGGATTATGGCTGAGAGAGTCCATCAATCGAATAATGGCGATTCCTGAGAAAGAAAATTGTTTCGCGTTTAATCACCAAGTACTCTCAGAAATCCTTCTAGCTAGAAAGCGGATCCTGTGAAATACGGTTGTGTCTGGTCCTTTACACAATCATAGTACTTTAAATTTGCAACTGCCAAGGGATGCCAACAGCGACAATTATTGAGATAAAGAAACCTACATACATGAATGTAAACGAAGCTTTATATTTCCAGAATGATAATATCGAATGCGAGGGGCGTTTTTGGATCTTACGATAACAGTGGGGTAAGTTAAAGAAGCCTGCGTCTAAATGTTTTGTTAATCTTTTTTTACAGATCATGACTAATAAATTACATACATAAACACCAGCCAAATAAAGATAATAACATCCAGCTAAAAAATGCAACCTGATACACGTAGAAACACCTGCACAAATCCAAATCACCAGCACCTCCTCAAATTCAAGAATGGCCTCCCAAACGCATTAACGATAAATTCATAAACTCACACATCTCCCATATAATAAATGACATACCTCCAACATTCTAACACACTTGCACAACTCAATTCCCTCATAGAGTTTAACAAACATATCACTCATCATTAAAACAAATTTAATACAACTGACATACACCCTAAAATCCCTCAAGACTCATCCATGCGAAAAACACATCAATCCTACACACCAACCTTCCCTGGCCCCCCACTCAAGGTACAAAGTGCCATACTAAGCAAGCTAGGGGTGGGCAAAGTCCTTCAACACACACACAACACTCTTAACTCTCCACCAGGGTAGGGCTAGCTGCCCTCTAGTGATAGTGGTATGTATCTCTCGAGTCAGACAGACTTCGAACCTTGGACCCTTCTGCAACCCCGTACCGAGAGAGACGTGGCCCTTAACCGGACTGACACTTGACGCTATCCTACCCCACACATTATAATGACACTCATTCAGCAACATAAAGCAAAGCATCGCATCTAAGCCACTGCTTTCATTTGTCTGAACTCATTAAGTACAAACATCTAAGGGGTCAGAAGAGAAGAGGAGCAACAGATAGCAAAGAAATCGAGTTTAAGCCAGCCCACCGGCTGCCTCCCGCGTACCGCACCGCGGCCTGGGACTCCCTCCCCGAGAGCGGCCGTGGTCTCCTGGATGCGGCACCCTAGGCCTCCTCAGGGTGCCGTCTCCCCCAGGACACTTCACCGCTCGTCCGCTATAACCTACTCCTTCGACTCGGGCCTCGGCCACACCTAGTTCCCCTTCTCTCCTGCTTCTTCCCTCCATTTAGTTTTTGCCGTCTGCGCACCTGTCTTTCATGTTCTCCCCCTTCCCCCTCCACCTTCATCCGTCTCCGCTTTTACCCCATGCTCTGCGACGACATCCCTCACAAGCAGCAAGCCTCAAAACCCAGATAACACAGGATAAACTCAACAACCTAATCCAAAGCCCATTCACCTCACAAGCCTATCACCGCAAGTAGCCCGGCTGCGATAGACGCAATATTGTCAATTTTCATCACTACAATAAACAGGAGAAAAGGCAAAGTAAAACTAAGATTCAGAATCAATGAACATGAAGTGCCACCAGTAGAATAAAAATATGACAACAAAAGTACGTCCTCACAACCGCCACGAAACTTCTTCCACAAAGACAATTGTTCTAGCTTAACTCGCAGATAAGTCCATGTGTAATAAAATGAATAAATTTTTCAGCAATCAATCAATAATAAATTTATGCAGCAATAGTACAACTTAGTCTAGGAGCGTAATCAACAGTGGCCCGCCTATAAAAGAACTGTGAGGTGCTATTAAAGCCGTAAGTCTTTCGACACTGCTACAACAGACCACACCTGCAAAAACGGCAGACGTTTTATCATAATCTCGAGCAAGGAAGATTTGGGAATGGGAATGGATGGTGGTACTTCGAGTATCTACCGAAAGGGCGGGTCCTAACTTGCAGAATTTGTGCGCAGCTTTCCAGGAGCCCCACCCGAAATTGCCCGAAAATTCTCGAGTTCAAGAGTACGGACCAGCGTTCATCAACTAACCAGTTGTGGATAATAATAATCAACAACTTCAGAACAATTAATTGGTGAAAAAGTATAATTCAGACGTTAATAAGATCTTTTAAACATTAGCAGGGATGGTCCGATTGCCAATAATCACATCACAATAACGAATTTTCAACATTTTCATACATCACAAAGCAACGAGTTTACACATTTTCTCATATAACAAAGGCAGAGCGAATTTCTTTCATCACGTTCTTTCTTCTCCCATCTCGCAATACATTCACTCACATCAGCCATAAAAAATGAACAAATGTGATTTGAAACAATAATGTTAGAATTACACGAAGTGAATCATTATGCCACGTTTCACCACTATAAACCGTCACAGTTTTCTTCAAGAATGTGGTAATCGCCGCAACGTTTGGGTCTTCAGGTCATTTCGGCAGATACTTCATAACTACGAAGGCTTGTACAAGGTGCAACTGGTAACTTTCGAAGCTCCTATCAAGGATTGCAATATCCACAGGGGGAAAAATCGGGAAAAACCGGTGTTTGAATGCTTAAATTTGAAATATTTATACATTAATTACGTGAAAAACGAAAATTGCGATCCCTGCTCCCAGTGGCGGCGCGAGGACGTTTCGTGCCCGGGGCGGGTCATTTATCAGTGCCCCCTCCCCAATGAACCCCATTCCCAGCCAATTCTAATAAAATTATGAAGATTTAGCTACACCGATTCTTTCCTTCTTAGGGGAACGTGTACCTACTATATTTAAGCTTATAAATTAATTCATAAACATTCATATTTTGAGATTTAGATCATTAAAATGTAAAATGAACTACCTCTTAATCACTCGCTGTGACATTAGCCTAATTATGAAACTGGTAAAGTACATGTACTAATATCAAAAGCAAAATCAGAATATTGCCAGAGAATATATTCGAGAGAAAACGGTATAATCATTACGTAGACCAACGCACAGTAAGATAAGGCTAAATCTGAACTCTGCGCGCCTTGCATTTAGCAAAAACATCAATGCATTCATCAATATCACAATTATTCAAACGAAGACGTTCAATAGAAATAAGAGACAAATTATTTAGTCTTGCTTGAGTCATGGTCGATCGTAAGTGGGATTTTATAATTTTCAATTTAGAAAAGGATCGTTCACATGTTGCGTTGCTAACGCAGACTGTTAAAACAAATTCGCAAAAGGATGCTAAATATCAACATTTTTCAAGATTTAGATTTCCCCGAGCGAGCCTCTGACGGTGCCCCTTGAATCTCGGTGCCTGGGGCGGACCGCCCCCCCGCCCCCCTAGCGCCGCCACTGCCTGCTCCTATGCATTAAAAGTCAGTCTGGATTACAATTATAAAACATTTAGGGTGGAATGCACATCTTCGTGTTAAGTAATCAGCGATTAGTAAATTGATCAATGTTAGTTAATCGAAGATAAGATTTAACTACTGAACAAATGTTTGCCATATGCACATGTTTCGAATTAGCTAACGACTTGTTAAGCACGCGCTGATGAAAGAAAGTGAGAAACATCCAATCAGGATAGCGAGTCTTTCCCCTATCAAAGAAATCGTGTCTCATGAGTCATGAGTCATTATGTCTTAGAATTGGGTTTGAAAGCGGGCAACGGTTGATCTGTCTCCAATTGATTAGCTTGACATTGTACAGAATTAAACGCTGTCGCCAAGAAAACTTCACCACGAATGATAAGTTGATCCTATGCGACATATTAACTAAGTACAAAGATATCATAGAGAACAAGCGCACGGATGCGGTGGCCACACAAAAAAATGAAGTTTGGAGGAAAATTTCGGAGGAGTTTTCCAGCCAAAAGCCGCTACCAAGGAGAAGTGCGGATCAACTAAGAACATTTTGGAGCAATTCAAAAAGGTTGGCGAAAAAGGAGGTTGCCAATGAGCGGCGAGAAACATTCAAAACGGGAGGAGGACCATCGCCGCCGTCTATCACTGATGTAACATCGAAAATAGTATCGCTAATTCCGCAACAAACTGAGCCTCTGGAATTTGACTGCGATAGTGATCAACAAGGTCCGTTCATGAAGTTACTAATCGATGAACTGAACACTTCAGCAAAAGAAAAAGATGACATCCAGTACACGCCTGGTGAAGGTGATGCAATTAATTCTGAAAACTGTGTTCCTTTGACTCCTGTTCGTGAAAATATCCAGACAGGTTCTCATATTTCAACTTATGAAACCATAACACCGCCAACATCAAACATTTCAAGGAAACACTGTAATAGAAAAATACCCCCATTGAAATATTTACGAGATTGTAGTGAAGAATATCACGAAGTGAGGATGCGAGCAATCAGAGAAGAAAGTACGTTTCGAGAGGCTGAACATCGGCTGCGAATGGAGAATTTGAGACTCAAAAATGCGCTACTGAAAGAGAAATTGAAGAGAATGAATTGTGATCTGAACATTTGAGGATGTGCTTTTTGATCAAACTTATTGTTTGCAAGCAGTTTGCAATTTAATTCAAATATGAAGACTCTTTGAATAAAAAAATGGATTATATAATTTCTACACCGGTTTGTTTTTAATAATTTTTCAAGCTCTTAGACAAACATAAGACGATAAACATAAGGATGGCTCAGTTTTAATTTCAGTAAAGAACCCATTAATTTTTAATTGATTTGAGAGCTTTATAATTAATTAGCAAACAAATTTTAATTTATTTGAGAGTTTCCTAGCGGCGGTCTAAGCACCGTATTGTTCTCTGAATAGTAAGGGTCTGATACCATTTTCTTATTGGAGGGACTCCATTAAGCCTCAGCCACACCCGAGTTGGACATGGCTAAGCTTAGGCCGGCTATTGTTAGACATGGCTGGGCTGGGCCGATATTTGGATAGACAGAAAAATAAGTTAATCATTATGAAATAATCTAAATTGAGTAAAAATGATTATTCAATTATGCACAATAAATACGGTGGACCACTGAAGCCTTCAAAGATGCACTTATTTGCTCATATTGTGATCGAACTTCCCGTCCACTCCTCCTTTTGCACTTCCCCATTTGTTGCAGGTTGAGTGTGTCACACATCCAACGTATTCACCGTCACTAAACGGCGTCAGGTAGTTTCAGGTCCCGAACCCCCTGGTATGCCTTTGGAGCTGGCCCGTCCACTGCCTTCGAAAAAGGCGGTACCGTTCCGACTGCCACGACCATCGTGTGTAGCTTTAACTGAGCGGTTTGAGCCCGTGTAGCTGTATCCGTGTTTCCTCTGTGCCTACCTGACTTGTACCCATTGTTTAAGCAAAGGGTTCTCATTTGGGTTTTCTTCAACTTTTTGCGACATGAACTGGCCTATAAGTGTCTTTTTTTTTTGCGTATTATAGTTGCAGCTTTGTTGCTATTATTTACGTTTTTTCAAAAAAAAAAAAAAAAAAAAAAAAAAAAAAAAAAAAAAAAAAAAAAAAAAAAAAAAAAAAAAAAAAAAAAAAAAAAAAAAAAAAAAAAAAAAAAAAAAAAAAAAAAAAAAAAAAAAAAAAAAAAAAAAAAAAAAAAAAAAAAAAAAAAAAAAAAAAAAAAAAAAAAAAAAAAAAAAAAAAAAAAAAAAAAAAAAAAAAAAAAAAAAAAAAAAAAAAAAAAAAAAAAAAAAAAAAAAAAAAAAAAAAAAAAAAAAAAAAAAAAAAAAAAAAAAAAAAAAAAAAAAAAAAAAAAAAAAAAAAAAAAAAAAAAAAAAAAAAAAAAAAAAAAAAAAAAAAAAAAAAAAAAAAAACAAAAAAAAAAAAAAAAAAAAAAAAAAAAAAAAAAAAAAAAAAAAAAAAAAAAAAAAAAAAAAAAAAAAAAAAAAAAAAAAAAAAAAAAAAAAAAAAAAAAAAAAAAAAAAAAAAAAAAAAAAAAAAAAAAAAAAAAAAAAAAAAAAAAAAAAAAAAAAAAAAAAAAAAAAAAAAAAAAAAAAAAAAAAAAAAAAAAAAAAAAAAAAAAAAAAAAAAAAAAAAAAAAAAAAAAAAAAAAAAAAAAAAAAAAAAAAAAAAAAAAAAAAAAAAAAAAAAAAAAAAAAAAAAAAAAAAAAAAAAAAAAAAAAAAAAAAAAAAAAAAAAAAAAAAAAAAAAAAAAAAAAAAAAAAAAAAAAAAAAAAAAAAAAAAAAAAAAAAAAAAAAAAAAAAAAAAAAAAAAAAAAAAAAAAAAAAAAAAAAAAAAAAAAAAAAAAAAAAAAAAAAAAAAAAAAAAAAAAAAAAAAAAAAAAAACAAAAAAAAAAAAAAAAAAAAAAAAAAAAAAAAAAAAAAAAAAAAAAAAAAAAAAAAAAAAAAAAAAAAAAAAAAAAAAAAAAAAAAAAAAAAAAAAAAAAAAAAAAAAAAAAAAAAAAAAAAAAAAAAAAAAAAAAAAAAAAAAAAAAAAAAAAAAAAAAAAAAAAAAAAAAAAAAAAAAAAAAAAAAAAAAAAAAAAAAAAAAAAAAAAAAAAAAAAAAAAAAAAAAAAAAAAAAAAAAAAAAAAAAAAAAAAAAAAAAAAAAAAAAAAAAAAAAAAAAAAAAAAAAAAAAAAAAAAAAAAAAAAAAAAAAAAAAAAAAAAAAAAAAAAACAAAAAAAAAAAAAAAAAAAAAAAAAAAAAAAAAAAAAAAAAAAAAAAAAAAAAAAAAAAAAAAAAAAAAAAAAAAAAAAAAAAAAAAAAAAAAAAAAAAAAAAAAAAAAAAAAAAAAAAAAAAAAAAAAAAAAAAAAAAAAAAAAAAAAAAAAAAAAAAAAAAAAAAAAAAAAAAAAAAAAAAAAAAAAAAAAAAAAAAAAAAAAAAAAAAAAAAAAAAAAAAAAAAAAAAAAAAAAAAAAAAAAAAAAAAAAAAAAAAAAAAAAAAAAAAAAAAAAAAAAAAAAAAAAAAAAAAAAAAAAAAAAAAAAAAAAAAAAAAAAAAAAAAAAAAAAAAAAAAAAAAAAAAAAAAAAAAAAAAAAAAAAAAAAAAAAAAAAAAAAAAAAAAAAAAAAAAAAAAAAAAAAAAAAAAAAAAAAAAAAAAAAAAAAAAAAAAAAAAAAAAAAAAAAAAAAAAAAAAAAAAAAAAAAAAAAAAAAAAAAAAAAAAAAAAAAAAAAAAAAAAAAAAAAAAAAAAAAAAAAAAAAAAAAAAAAAAAAAAAAAAAAAAAAAAAAAAAAAAAAAAAAAAAAAAAAAAAAAAAAAAAAAAAAAAAAAAAAAAAAAAAAAAAAAAAAAAAACAAAAAAAAAAAAAAAAAAAAAAAAAAAAAAAAAAAAAAAAAAAAAAAAAAAAAAAAAAAAAAAAAAAAAAAAAAAAAAAAAAAAAAAAAAAAAAAAAAAAAAAAAAAAAAAAAAAAAAAAAAAAAAAAAAAAAAAAAAAAAAAAAAAAAAAAAAAAAAAAAAAAAAAAAAAAAAAAAAAAAAAAAAAAAAAAAAAAAAAAAAAAAAAAAAAAAAAAAAAAAAAAAAAAAAAAAAAAAAAAAAAAAAAAAAAAAAAAAAAAAAAAAAAAAAAAAAAAAAAAAAAAAAAAAAAACAAAAAAAAAAAAAAAAAAAAAAAAAAAAAAAAAAAAAAAAAAAAAAAAAAAAAAAAAAAAAAAAAAAAAAAAAAAAAAAAAAAAAAAAAAAAAAAAAAAAAAAAAAAAAAAAAAAAAAAAAAAAAAAAAAAAAAAAAAAAAAAAAAAAAAAAAAAAAAAAAAAAAAAAAAAAAAAAAAAAAAAAAAAAAAAAAAAAAAAAAAAAAAAAAAAAAAAAAAAAAAAAAAAAAAAAAAAAAAAAAAAACAAAAAAAAAAAAAAAAAAAAAAAAAAAAAAAAAAACAAAAAAAAAAAAAAAAAAAAAAAAAAAAAAAAAAAAAAAAAAAAAAAAAAAAAAAAAAAAAAAAAAAAAAAAAAAAAAAAAAAAAAAAAAAAAAAAAAAAAAAAAAAAAAAAAAAAAAAAAAAAAAAAAAAAAAAAAAAAAAAAAAAAAAAAAAAAAAAAAAAAAAAAAAAAAAAAAAAAAAAAAAAAAAAAAAAAAAAAAAAAAAAAAAAAAAAAAAAAAAAAAAAAAAAAAAAAAAAAAAAAAAAAAAAAAAAAAAAAAAAAAAAAAAAAAAAAAAAAAAAAAAAAAAAAAAAAAAAAAAAAAAAAAAAAAAAAAAAAACAAAAAAAAAAAAAAAAAAAAAAAAAAAAAAAAAAAAAAAAAAAAAAAAAAAAAAAAAAAAAAAAAAAAAAAAAAAAAAAAAAAAAAAAAAAAAAAAAAAAAAAAAAAAAAAAAAAAAAAAAAAAAAAAAAAAAAAAAAAAAAAAAAAAAAAAAAAAAAAAAAAAAAAAAAAAAAAAAAAAAAAAAAAAAAAAAAAAAAAAAAAAAAAAAAAAAAAAAAAAAAAAAAAAAAAACAAAAAAAAAAAAAAAAAAAAAAAAAAAAAAAAAAAAAAAAAAAAAAAAAAAAAAAAAAAAAAAAAAAAAAAAAAAAAAAAAAAAAAAAAAAAAAAAAAAAAAAAAAAAAAAAAAAAAAAAAAAAAAAAAAAAAAAAAAAAAAAAAAAAAAAAAAAAAAAAAAAAAAAAAAAAAAAAAAAAAAAAAAAAAAAAAAAAAAAAAAAAAAAAAAAAAAAAAAAAAAAAAAAAAAAAAAAAAAAAAAAAAAAAAAAAAAAAAAAAAAAAAAAAAAAAAAAAAAAAAAAAAAAAAAAAAAAAAAAAAAAAAAAAAAAAAAAAAAAAAAAAAAAAAAAAAAAAAAAAAAAAAAAAAAAAAAAAAAAAAAAAAAAAAAAAAAAAAAAAAAAAAAAAAAAAAAAAAAAAAAAAAAAAAAAAAAAAAAAAAAAAAAAAAAAAAAAAAAAAAAAAAAAAAAAAAAAAAAAAAAAAAAAAAAAAAAAAAAAAAAAAAAAAAAAAAAAAAAAAAAAAAAAAAAAAAAAAAAAAAAAAAAAAAAAAAAAAAAAAAAAAAAAAAAAAAAAAAAAAAAAAAAAAAAAAAAAAAAAAAAAAAAAAAAAAAAAAAAAAAAAAAAAAAAAAAAAAAAAAAAAAAAAAAAAAAAAAAAAAAAAAAAAAAAAAAAAAAAAAAAAAAAAAAAAAAAAAAAAAAAAAAAAAAAAAAAAAAAAAAAAAAAAAAAAAAAAAAAAAAAAAAAAAAAAAAAAAAAAAAAAAACAAAAAAAAAAAAAAAAAAAAAAAAAAAAAAAAAAAAAAAAAAAAAAAAAAAAAAAAAAAAAAAAAAAAAAAAAAAAAAAAAAAAAAAAAAAAAAAAAAAAAAAAAAAAAAAAAAAAAAAAAAAAAAAAAAAAAAAAAAAAAAAAAAAAAAAAAAAAAAAAAAAAAAAAAAAAAAAAAAAAAAAAAAAAAAAAAAAAAAAAAAAAAAAAAAAAAAAAAAAAAAAAAAAAAAAAAAAAAAAAAAAAAAAAAAAAAAAAAAAAAAAAAAAAAAAAAAACAAAAAAAAAAAAAAAAAAAAAAAAAAAAAAAAAAAAAAAAAAAAAAAAAAAAAAAAAAAAAAAAAAAAAAAAAAAAAAAAAAAAAAAAAAAAAAAAAAAAAAAAAAAAAAAAAAAAAAAAAAAAAAAAAAAAAAAAAAAAAAAAAAAAAAAAAAAAAAAAAAAAAAAAAAAAAAAAAAAAAAAAAAAAAAAAAAAAAAAAAAAAAAAAAAAAAAAAAAAAAAAAAAAAAAAAAAAAAAAAAAAAAAAAAAAAAAAAAAAAAAAAAAAAAAAAAAAAAAAAAAAAAAAAAAAAAAAAAAAAAAAAAAAAAAAAAAAAAAAAAAAAAAAAAAAAAAAAAAAAAAAAAAAAAAAAAAAAAAAAAAAAAAAAAAAAAAAAAAAAAAAAAAAAAAAAAAAAAAAAAAAAAAAAAAAAAAAAAAAAAAAAAAAAAAAAAAAAAAAAAAAAAAAAAAAAAAAAAAAAAAAAAAAAAAACAAAAAAAAAAAAAAAAAAAAAAAAAAAAAAAAAAAAAAAAAAAAAAAAAAAAAAAAAAAAAAAAAAAAAAAAAAAAAAAAAAAAAAAAAAAAAAAAAAAAAAAAAAAAAAAAAAAAAAAAAAAAAAAAAAAAAAAAAAAAAAAAAAAAAAAAAAAAAAAAAAAAAAAAAAAAAAAAAAAAAAAAAAAAAAAAAAAAAAAAAAAAAAAAAAAAAAAAAAAAAAAAAAAAAAAAAAAAAAAAAAAAAAAAAAAAAAAAAAAAAAAAAAAAAAAAAAAAACAAAAAAAAAATCAAAAAAAAAAAATCAAAAAAAAAATAGAATGAAAAAAAAACACTCAAAAAAAAAAAAAACAAAAAAAAAAAAAAAAAAAACAAAAAAAAAAACCAACAAAAAAAAAACCAAACAAAAAAAAAAAAAAAAAAAAAAAAAAACAAAAAAAAAGAACAATCGAACCGCAGGTTCTAGGGCTTCGCCCGATTGTAATTCTCAAATTTGAGATTTTGAAAAATTTGAAAAAATTGGGTATTTTTAAAAACGCCTAAATCGGAGCGAAGCTCCTCTGGCTTTAGCCGATTTATGAATTTAGGTCTTCATAACCTGAAAAAGGGTACAAATTCATGAATTTATGTTGTTTTTAAAAATACCATTTTTTGAAAAAATGGTACTTTTTGAATAGACTAAATTCATGAATTTAGGTCTTAAAAACCTGAAAAAGGGACTAAATTCATAAATTTATGTCGTTTTTAAAAGTACTAATTTTTTTGATTTTATGGTGTCCTGGAACGGTCTTTTATCCATTACTTGTCACCTTGGAGTAACACGGCACCTAATCCAACACCGGATGCATCAGTTCTGACTACAGACTTCTCAGACAAGTTAAAAAATTTCAAAGGTTCAATGCTTTGGACAACTTGCTTTATCTTCTAAGTCACCAGATCTTCTAGCCCTGTCGGAAACCAGGTTAGATCCCAGTGTGTCATCAAGCGACGTTACTCCTGATGGATACATATTTCACCGGATGGATAAAGCACCTTGTCATGGTCTTGGAGTCTATGACAAGACAAGCCTTCCCTTGAGAAGGCTTCGCAGCTCAGAGGATCCAAGGCATGAGTATCTGGCCTTCATTGCGCCGCTGCAGAAGACCACACTTCTTCTATTTTTCCTATACCGCTCTCCATCAACTAATGCGGATATTTTCAATGTTCTTTCTGACAAGATCGATTCTCTTCTACAAGAGTATCCCAGCGCTGAAGTTGCCGTTTTTGGTGACTTCAACGTGCACAATGTTGACTGGCTTGTGCACTCACGCACCACCGATCTCTCCGGTCAGGCAGCCCAGGATTCCGCTGTCTCTCACAACCTTAGTCAAATTGTCAGTTGTCCTACCAGAGTGCCTGACCGAGCTGGGGATACTGGATATCTCCTTGACCTGTTTCTCACCTCAAATCCAACTTGTTTTTCACACAAGGTTACTTCTCCCCTCGGCACGTCTGATCACTGTGTTATCACAGTTTCTGGCAAACAAATTTGCTCCACACCGTCTGCACCCTTCCATAGAACAGTTTATCAATTCTCCAAAGCAGACTGGTGTGGCTTCCGCACTTTTCTTAGTCAAGTTCAAGCTGAGAATTTGATTCTGAGCGAGAACGTCCACAAGTCGGCGCAAGAACTGACAGAGTGGCTTCAGATAGGGATGTTGGCCTACATTCCTCACCGTACTTTCCAAATGAAGCCCCACTCACAACCTTGGTTTACACCAGAATGTGCAGCTGCAACTTGCCAGCGTGACCACTTTTTCCATAAGTATAAGCGTGACAGTAGCGCTGGCAATCTTGAATTGTACAAAACCGCACGTAGATATTGCAAGGAAACCATACATCAGGCCAAAAGCCGTTACGCTTTGTATGTACGGAAATCCATTGCTACCCAAAAGCTTGGCTCTAAGGACTTCTGGAGGATTTACAACAGTGTCACCAATAGGAACAAATCCTCCATCCCAGCACTCCGTCATGCCGAAGTCAGCAATTCTATGGCGACAACCTCACAAACAAACCCGAGCTTCTTTACAAAGAGTTTGCGAAGAATTCGTCATTAGACGATGGAGGTAGAATTCCACCTCCAATTCCCACGCGCACTGATGAGACAGTTAGTCCTCCTTCAGTCACAGTCCGAAACGTCAAAAAGATCATCGCCGGTCTCGATAGCTCTAAGTCTAGTGGACCAGATGGCATCCCGGGTTCGGTCTTCAAGCATCTCTCACCTGAGCTTTCTCCACTTTTATCTAAACTGTTCAGTACATGTGTATCCACCGGTGAGTTTCCCTCTTGTTGGAAAGTAGCTTCCGTGGTTCCAGTTCCAAAGAAAGGTTCTGACTCATCTCTTCCATCTAGTTACCGTCCTATCAGCCTGCTTCCAATTGCTGGCAAGATTTTTGAAGCAGTGATTAACCAACACATTGTTAACTTCCTTGAAACTCAGAACCTTCTATCAGAAGAACAGTATGGCTTCAGGCACTCTCGATCAACTGCAGATCTTCTTTCATATGTCACTGAACATGTGAGTCGTGTCCTTGACAGACAAGATGAGACGAGATCAGTTGCCTTGGATATTTCCAAGGCATTCGATAAAGTCTGGCATCAGGGACTCCTTAGGAAGCTCAAGTCCTATGGAGTTGCTAATCAACTCCACAAACTTCTTGCTTCTTTCCTTAGTGACCGGCAGATATCTGTCGTCTTAGATGGCTAAAAGTCTTCCACCAAGGTTGTCAATGTAGGAGTTCCTCAAGGGTCAATTTTGGGACCCACTCTTTTTCTGCTGTACATCAACGACCTCCCAGACTGCCTAGTGAGTAAATTGGTGATGTATGCAGATGACACAACACTCTTCAATTCCAATGAGCGACTCGCTAAGAACACTCAGCAACGTCAGCAGCTATGCGACGTTCTTAATGAAGACTTACGCAGGGTCTCAGAATGGGGCGCCAATTGGCTTGTTTCCTTCAATCCTTCAAAAACTCAGAGTATTCTGCACTCACGACTTAAAGGAGATGATGATCATACCATTAAGATGTCAGATAATAGGATCAGAGAACAAGATTCCATCTCCTTCCTTGGATTGGCGGTTACGAAGGACTTGTCATGGAAACCGTACATCCAATCCATTAGCAAGCAGGCAGCTCAACGCATTGGTAGTCTCTATCGTGCCAGCAGCTATCTTCCACCACAGACTGTCTGCTATCTTTACAAGTCCACTATTCGTCCTCTGATGGACTATTGTTGTCATCTGTGGGCAGGCGCCCCACAAACGCATCTTAACCTCCTTGAACGGGTTGAGAAACGTGTCAAGAATCTCATGGGTGAAAAACTTGCTAGCAAGTTGCAGCCGCTCTCCGTCAGACGGGATGTTGCTTCACTCAGTCTCTTCTACAGGTACTATTTCGGTAGAAGCAGCTCTGCAGTAAATGAGTGCGTACCCAAACCTAAGATCTTCTCCAGAAGCACACGCAGAGCTAATGCACTCACATGCTATCATGTGAGCTTAGAACGCGCACGTACTGTGAGTCGCTCGAAAAGCTTTTTTGTTCGCACGGCACAGCCTTGGAATCAGCTTCCCCAGACCACTTTCCCTGACCAATACAATCTTGATACTTTCAAGAGGCGTGCGAACATGTTTCTGATGGGGACAGTTTAATCGGATTAGAAGATCTGTTGTTTTTTTTTTATTTTTATTTAAAATAATACAATTTTTACTTTTCATTGAGTAACCCCTAGCTTCGTTCATGGCTCATAACTGTGCTAGGGGTGAAAATTCAGTAAAAAAAAAAATCTTATTGAAAGCCTTACTTGAATCATCAGTCCAAGAAAATTCCTTCAGTTTCAACATGTCATACAGAGGAGCTGCATAACTTGAGAAGTTGGGTACAAAGCGGTGAGCAGCATACTCAGTCAGCCCAATAAACGAACGAAGCTCAGACTCATTAACAGGTTTGGGAAAATTCAGAATCGCAGCGATTTTGCTTTCAAGCGGTTTCACTCCTTCAGCTGTCAAATTGTGACCTAGAAACTCTATTTCCTTTTTGTGAAACTGGCATTTCTCACCATTGAATTTCAAACCTTTCTCATTCAGTCTGTTGAGAACAGCATAAAGCCTCATTTTGTGGTCTTCCTCAGTCTCAGCAAAAATCAAGATATCATCAAAATATACAATCACACCTTGAAGATCTTGCACCAAGTGCTGTATAACTTTCTGAAAAATTTCCGGACCAGTGGAAATTCCGAACGGAAGACGAGTATATTGAAAACTTCCAACTGGAGTACTAAAAACCAAGAACTTTTGAGAACTCTTACTAACAGAAATTTAATGATAGCCACTTCTAGCATCTAAACAAGAGAAAAATTTTGCACCATTCAACTGCATCAGTATCTCTTCAAGAGTAGGTATCTGAAAATACTTTCGCTCAATCACACTGTTTACGTATATGAAATCAGTACAAATTCGAATCTCACTATTCTTTTTCAAAACAGGTACAATCGGCGAACTCCATTGTGAAGTTTCCGCAGGAATAATAATGCCATCACTCATCATTCTATCAAGTTCTTTTTTAATGCCTTCAATCATAGCAGGAGGTACACGTCTCGGAGGAATGTCTCGGTTTAGCATCACTCTTCACAGTCAACTCATAATCGACACCGATCGCATTCCCAACACCAGAGAACAAATTAGAAAATTCAGAAAAAATATCACTTTCACATGACAACGCATTTGCATGTACATCAATGTCATTTATCCCAGGTCTCAAAATACCCAAAGAGAAGCATGTTTCACGTGACAAAAGAGGAATTTCATCAGCACTTACTACGTAAAACAACGGTTTACAGGTCTTCTGACCATAAGACACAGATAAAAAACATGTACCAATCACAATTAATGAAAATCCACCGTATGCACTCAACTTGACACTTGTAGGAATCACTTCAGCATCAGGCGGTAAGTACTGTTCAGGAATTACGCACGCCTTCGCTCCTGTGTCGGCAAGACACATTGTAGATTTACCATTGAGAGCAACTCTCACGCAATCCTTCTCATCGACGTCAACGGAATACACATGATGCACCACTGGGGTCAGAGCTGGATCACTTCTTTCGACGGTAACTTCTCGAACAACTCCACCAGACTCACTCGACTCCTTCTTTGAACACATCCGAGCAAAATGACCACGCACATGACAAAAGCTGCAGATCTTGCTTCTGGCCGGACACTTGGGGTCATTCGCAATGTGGGAGGGGTCACCACATCTGTAGCACCTTCCTTTCTCACTCGTAGATGTCACGTTGTTACCAGTTTTCGATGCGGTAGACGTACCAGTAGGCCTATAACCTTTCCAAGTCGGTTTGCTACTCTGACGATTGAATTGCTGGGAAGGTTTAACACGGTTTAGATCCGAAGATGACTGAACTTTAGCACGGTCGCACATCGCACGCTCAACCGTTTCGGCTCGACATACAGCAGCATCAAAAGTTAGTGTAGAAGCGTCCTCAGTCAGCAACTTCTCACCAAGAGCATCGTTGTAAACTCCAATAGTGAAAATATCGCGCAGCATCTCCTGTTCGTCCTTGAAACCACAATGCTTCACTAGACGACGAAGTCGACATGCAAAGTCAGTTACTGATTCATGAGAACCCTGACGCGCCTCAAAAATTGTTTTCGCCACAACAAAATGGACGTTTTACCGGAGAAATATTCCAGCAGGCCATCTTTCGCATCGTCGTACTTAGATTTAGGATCCTTTAGTCCATCGTATACGGATAGTCCATCTCTACCAAGGCAATTCAGCAGTAAAGGCAATTTTGTAGCATCTTTTGCCTCAACAATTTTGACGTAATTTTCGAACAGTCGGACAAAGTAATTAAAGTCACCAGACTTTGGATTTGCAGGTAGAATGGGAGCACAAATAGTAGAAACCATTAGTCCGTAATTTTCGTAATCAAATCACTCGTAGTTAGCTCGTAGGTTCATATCGTCGCCATATGTTGTACTTTAACAATGCTTAATAACGAGGTAGAACACGTTACGCTTCTGATACTTTCGTTTATTTGTAATTACTTGCATATAAACACAGACTCTACTAAAATGGCAATTATTGATAAGAATAAACAACGAAGCAGCACACTTC
>CAJQUW010000046.1:5000-29741 GCA_907163375.1 Prostheceraeus crozeri
AAAGTTAGAGCGGTTACAAGATTTTAGGTCGGAGCTCGCTCACCTGAAAAAATCCTAAGTGTCAGAGTGGCTTTGTATGGTAAAAATTTGAAAATTTTCCAAAGTGTGGAATTTCGACCTGGGACCGTCACCAAAACATTTTTCATCAAATTTTGAAATTTCACTGACGTCCCCCCCCCCTCTTATCGATTGCATATTCACAGGGTATATAAGAACGGGATCGGGAGAGGAATTTCACTAAGTTGAGAAACTGACTACAGGTAAGTCGTTTCTCTTGAGGTCCGATATCGGACTTCTGACTTTACATTGCTGATATCAGCTAAGGTGTCAGACTTATAGGTTAGTCAGTATAGCATGACTGACCATTTGATGATAGTAGGCCGAAATCTTCAAACGGCTATAACTTTGCTTCTACAAGTCCTTTAGACTTGATTCAAAAAACATTCGACAGCGTTTGCTATGCTGAAGGTGACAGACTACTTATAAACGTTTTATGAGTAGTACTAAAATACTGAAAAATTTAAATTCATATTTAATGATAATAATTAAAGTTTTTGAATAAAAAGCAGTCGTTTATGAGTCTCTGTGACTTGGGTCGTTTCCTCTTGTAAATAACTCCACCGGTTTTCATGTCAAAACTGGGGCCCGGATACCAACACAGTGATATGACGCACGCTCTGTCCGATCGAGGTTGGATTTGTGGGTCGAGGCCTTGGAGCTGGGATAAGATCCCCTCTGAGTAATGCCTGTAACGGATTCAAGAGCTTAACACCCAAACGGTTGCTGACTTGCTATCAAATGTTTGGTGACTTAGTCTTTCAATACATATCAGCAAGTAGTATCCTATAAACACTTGCTATCAAATTTTACTCTATCTTTACAGAATTATCATGACGAAAGCGAGTAACGCCAAGATGCTAGTGGGGAAGTGCAGTTGTGGCAAGATTGCTAGAGGTAGCGAACTCAAGAAACATTTGAAAGAAAAAGAGGGGACGATGGGCCATGAGAGGAAAGTGATGTTGAGGTTGTGTGTGTCTTGTCGGAAATGTGTGATGGGGGATGAGAAGGAATTTATGAAGGCGCATTTGCAGTGTGAGAGTGGGAACATCGGAGAGAAGGGGTTCAAGGCATGGTTTGAGGGAGAGTTGTTGGAGAGGGAAGAGGTGACAAAGGCGGTGGCAGCGATACAGGACGTGATTGGGGAGAAAGTGGTGAGGAATGCGAGTGAGGGGAGTTCGAGTGATGGGAGTTCGAATGAGGAAGTTGAGTTGAGAGCGAATATGAAGAAGAAGGATGATGTTGATTTGGATGCGGTGATGGAAGATTTGTTTGGGGACATAGCGGATTTGAAGGAAGAGTGGGAGGGGGAGGAAGTGGCTAAGCCGATGGCAGCGTCATCGCCACGGCAGCAAGAGGCGTATGACACGGAGGTATTTGTGAGAATGAAGGATCGTGTGATGGCTTTGGAAAGTAATAATAGAAAAGTTTTGAAGGAGAATGAAGAGCTGAAGGTGAAGGTTGAGGGGTATAGGGCAACAAGGGAAGAGTTGGAGAGCTTGAGAAAGAAGGAGAAGGAATGGATGGCGGAAAGGAGCGAGTTGATGAGGAAGGCAGGTTTGGTGGAGAGTTTGCAGGCGAGTGTGTCGAGGAAGGATGAAGAGATAGAGCGGATGCGAAGCGTGGTGAAGGAGACGGAGGAGGTGAAGGTTATTAATAAGAGGTTGACGGGTGAAGTGGAGCGACTGCATGAGCGTTTGAAGTGTCGAAAAAGGAGAGTGTATGAAGTCCATCTTCCCCTCTTTGAGAACAATGTGTGCGACGCCCCAACCATCACGGATGATCCCAACGTAACACAGCAGTGTTATGAGGGCGACGGAGTCCGATGTCTCCACATGAGTATGGACGTTACCGGCCAGCTTGAAGACTTCGTCGTCCGAAAAGTTCGGAAGAAAGTTCCCAGTAAGCTTCCTCAACATGATCATTTTTGTAGCTCATCTAATCTCCTATTCTTTTTCTTTCAGAGTTTTTGCAGAAGTGAGAGGAGTGTCGGTGGACGGAGAACGACCCATGGGCTCTTTTAAGGGCCAACCTTCTAATGCAGCTAAAGCGGTCCCAAGCCCGCCACATATCCTCGGATATGGAATGCAGAGGGGAAGAAAAATAATGAATGGAATGAAATGGGAGGACACTCACGCGCCACACGCAACATAACACACTTCTCTCTTCCGTAGTCTAACAAGCTCTTTACACATGGATCGCAGTCGATTGCTATCCCTGTATCAGAAGTGTAAGCTATCTTAATTTTATTTGATACTATTTCATCTATCATCATCGTCCATATGAAATGTTTTAAGATTTACAAGTTAGACTAAGCGTGCTACTATTTCCAAATGAAAATGTATACATGGTTAAATCATCCACTTAACCCCATCCGTAGTCTAACAAGCTCTTTACACATGGATCGCAGTCGATTGCTATCCCTGTATCAGAAGTGTAAGCTATCTTAATTTTATTTGACACTATTTCATCTATCATCATCGTCCATATGAAATGTTTTAAGATTTACAAGTTAGACTAAGCGTGCTACTATTTCCAAATGAAAATGTATACATGGTTAAATCATCCACTTAACCCCATCCGTAGTCTAACAAGCTCTTTACACATGGATCGCAGTCGATTGCTATCCCTGTATCAGAAGTGTAAGCTATCTTAATTTTATTTGACACTATTTCATCTATCATCATCGTCCATATGAAATGTTTTAAGATTTACAAGTTAGACTAAGCGTGCTACTATTTCCAAATGAAAATGTATACATGGTTAAATCATCCACTTAACCCCATCCGTAGTCTAACAAGCTCTTTACACATGGATCGCAGTCGATTGCTATCCCTGTATCAGAAGTGTAAGCTATCTTAATTTTATTTGACACTATTTCATCTATCATCATCGTCCATATGAAATGTTATAAGATTTGCAAGTTAAACTAAGCGTGCTACTATTTCCAAATGAAAAAGTATACATGGTTAAATTATTCACTGAAGCCCCATTCAAGTACGTCAGTATGAAAGCAAAGATAATACGAAATAAAAATTTATTATGGCATGTATTTTAAAAGGTCTTCATCGTCAATATCGTCCCAGAGTCTGACTTCACATAGATCACAAAAACAGTTGAGCTGCTTTAATCGTTCTTCTGCAGCGTCCCTCACGTTGTCAATGTACGCCCACTCCGCCACGGTTCGCGGTTGGGAGTTAGGGGTGTACCACTCCCATATTTGATGCAACTGCGACTTGCTGGTCATCTCCATCACATCGTCAGTATCGTACTGGAGATACTTCCACCTCACGCCTGTTAAGTCGGGACACTCCTTCTCACATACACTCTCCTCTTCCTCATCCGCTGGTAATGATAACTTCCTGATATTGTCCAGTTGGTACACCTTCTCCACCTTCGCCTTTCTTGGTGCATTTGGTGTAACGAGCACCTTTGCTGATGCGCATGGAGAGGAGAACTCCAATGCGGTATTTGGTGTTGTTGGAGGACTTGTCATGTTGTCTTTGAAATGCTGACTTTGAAATGTTTTCTAATTCTTAAGTATCAACAAGCAACCAATCAGAATGAACAGCCAATGAATGATGAGCATGAAAGGATATAAGCAAAGTGACATCCGTGTCATTTCACTCTGTCTTTGAGACGTATAAGTGAAGTATTCTCTAGCGAATTCTGCTATTATTTGAGGTGTACAAGTGAATTCCAAATTTGAGACATATTAATTGAGTGAAGTCTCTATCTTATTGAAGCATCAACCTTAAACATAATTTCGTTCAAATGGTAAGTTGAAAATTTCCTCTCTCATCTCCCTCAAACGTGTGGCTAATAGCATCTTCCTCAATTTCAGGCATCAACTTCATCACCAACACCCTCCCTTCTCGAGGAAAGTTTAGAGTTGTTGAGTCAAGGTAGGTTGTAACAATATACTGACACTTGAACAGAGATGAAAGAATGATTTCTCTTTCAGGTGATACCAGTTCCATCTCGTGCGAGTCCATATCAACATTGTCGCGGAATGCGACGATCGGCAATGTGCTGACTGTGGACACATCTTCACGAGGAAGCGTGATCTCACCCGACACATCAAGCGAGGTGTTTGTCGACCTAAGCCGGCATCAATCTCCGAAGGTAGGGATGATTCTGTTAACGATGTCTCCTTTTCTTGCGACTTGTGCGCTCAGTCTTTCGAGACACGTTTTGAACTATCTTCGCACAGACTTCAACATACACACGCGAACGATACCTACACCAACGGTACCTCCTCTATCCGACTCACTGAAGTGTCCATAAATAATTTAGTGAGGAACTACCAGATGGACTCCTCAGAAACCATTGCTAACTTTGAGGAATGGTTTCATCAAAATTCATCATTGATAGAAGCGCTCTTCAACAATTTAGACAATTTTAGGATGAAGGCGCTCATCTATCTTAAAATAAAATATGTAAAAATCGACCACCATACTGGACAAATAATAGAGAGGTTGGAGTTTCACATACCCTCCTCTCCTGCAACCGAAGTTGTAGACTGTGAGTCTTGGATAAATTTTCATATCCAAGGGTTAAAATTAAATATAGATAAATTTAACGAGCGTGATAGTGGACTCGTTTTTGATGGTATTGAGACCGCCATGATTAAAATCAGTTTATTAGGAAATCATAGTGGTCGAGGCTCCTTTAAACTTCCGAAAAATTTAAGAAATAAAGCAGCAGTCATTTCTGTAGATTGCGAATCGCAATGTTTTAAGTATGCCGTCCTCTCCATTCTCCACTATAATGATGTGCAGAATAGTCGATACCGCAAGAGTAAGTATCAACAGTGGGAGAATGAATTAAACTTCGATGACTGTAATAGTGACGATATGAAAATTAAAGATATAGAAAAATTTGAAAAATTGAACAACATCAAAATAGTTCTCCATGTTTGGGAAAAAGGATTGAAGGGTGTGCGCTACAACTCGCGTTCGAGTTGTTATGAACGTACAGTAAACCTGTTATTAGTAAAACAGGATGATAGTGAGGAATGGCACTACTGCGGTATTCCCAAAATCTCTCGCTTATACCACCACTTAGAAAACTCTAGTAGAGAGTTATATTACTGCGACAGATGTATTCGCCACTTTAGGAGGAAAACTAAATTTGAAACTCATTACGAATGGTGTAAGCGAGGTAAACTGCAAATGGAGCGCATGCCCAAAGATAAGGAGTTTTCATATAGAGAGAATGGTGATGAATTAAGTCCTCTTCGTGTCATCTATGCTGACATCGAATGTTATATCGATGATAACATCCATCGACCAGCAGCCATTTCCTGCTATGAAGTATGGCATGATCACTTTAGGGGTAGGCAAAATAAAATGCGCGTCTGGCAAGGTGAGGATTGTATTTACCAATTCCTACAATTCCTCGAACAGGCTGTAAAATTTCAACAAAAACATGATGGTGAACTCTATCGCAGATCATTGCATATGACAGCAGATGATCAAGCAAAATTTGATAGTTGCAACATTTGCCACAAATGTAGGAAAACATTTGACGATGATAAGATTAAGAAAGTGCGCGACCATGATCACATCACTGCTAAATTTAGAAACGCACTCTGTTCAAAATGCAATTTTTCACTTAGGATGAAACGGCGTACATTACCCGTCATTTTCCATAATTTCAAGGGCTACGACAGCCATATGATAATAAAAGGAGGTTTAGGTCAAATGAAAGAGTGGAAGCTTGATGTAATAGCGCAAACGAGAGAGAAGTTTATGGCCATGACAGCAAAAGTGCCTGTCGATAAAACTAAAGAAAATAAGACGGTCTATTTTGATATAAAATTTTTAGATTCCTACCAATTTATGACTGCTTCACTGGCCTCTCTCGTGCAAAATCTAAAGTCTCTTCCACTAACACAAAATCTTAAGAAACAATACCCAAATCTAACCGATGAAGTCATCACACGGAAAGGAGTCTTTCCATATGCATATTTTGATGCGATTAGTAAACTCGGCGAGACTTCTCTTCCGCCCATAGATAAATTTAAAAATGATTTGACCGGCGCAGAATGTAAGACCGAAGATTATGATCATGCACAAGATGCATGGATAAAATTTGACTGCCATACATTTGGCGAATATATGATTGCCTACCTTAAGTTAGATGTATTTTTGCTGGCTGATGTATTTCAGGAGTTTCGACGAGTGGCATTAGAAGAAGATAAGTTAGATCCCGTCCACTTTGTCAGTCTGCCAGCCATGTCATTTAAGTCTGCTTTTAAAATGACTGGTGAGACCATTCATCTCTTACAAGATCCAGAGATGTATAATTTATTTGAGCGAGGAATTCGCGGTGGTCTCACATTTGTAAATAAACATAGGTTAAAATCTGAAACAGTAGGCAATGACCAGACTCATCTGAAGTATTATGACCAAAATAATTTGTATGGTAGTTCATTATCCAAACCGCTACCTCACTCTGAGTTTAGCTGGTTAGATGATAGTGATATTCAACATTTCTCCAACCCTTCTAACATACTAGCAATTCCAGATGAAGGTGATTGGGGATATTATTTTGAGATAGATCTAATCTATCCAAATAATATTAAACATAAAACCGTAGATTTTCCACTCGCACCCGAATCAGGTGAAGTGAGTAAAGATATGTTTTCCGACTTTATGAAACAATTTCATAAAGATTTAGAATCATGTGGACAACCCGACTATAAGCCTTGTCGCAAACTTTTACTCACCCAGTATGATAAAGAAAACTATCTAGTCCACTTTAGCATCTTAAAATTTTATTTAGAAATGGGTATGATTTTAAAAAGAGTTCACCGCATTATTAAATTTAGACAGAAAGCCTTCCTCAAGCCATATATTGATAGCAACAGCCAGAAACGTGCACTAGCCCAAAATAACTTTGAAAAAGATTTTTATAAATATAAGAACAACAGTCTATTTGGTAAGACGATGGAGGATGTTAGAAAGCGCGTAAACTACAAACTAGTTAATGATGATCAAAAGTATCACAAATTGACCTCATCACCTCTATTCATCGATAGAGACATTATCGATGAGGACCTTATAGGTGTTAAAATGATAAAATCTGAAGTTGAGTTGTGCAAACCCATCTATATTGGTCAAGCTGTACTAGATTATTCTAAGCTTGAAATGTACCAACTCTTTTATAAAATACTAAAACCATGTCCTCTCGTAAAAGAGGTTCGTTTGTTGGTGATACAGATAGTTTCTTCTTAGGTATTACCACTCAAAAAGATTTAAATTTCAATGAAGTAGGAAAATCTTTGGAAAGATATTTTGATACATCAAATTATCCTGCTGATCATCCACTCTACTCCATCAAAAATAAGGCAAAACTTGGCTGCTTTAAGGATGAGACAGCAGGGAAGGAAATAGATGAAATGATTCTCCTCCGTCCAAAAATGTATTCTATGAAATTAAAGGATAGTGATGATAGCATTAAGCGCGCTAAAGGCATATCAAAATCCATTGTGCAAAATATGAAACATAAGAATTTCAGGAAAGCCTATAGAAATAAAAATATAACGTTTGTCAATATGACAATCTTAAAATCTAAGTCGCATGAGATCAAAACTCATACTTTTAGGAAACGGGCGCTTTCAGCATGGGAGGATAAGAGGTGCTGGTTAGAACACAACATATCTCTTCCACATGGACATCCTGACACAAACATACCACCACCCAAAAGAATTAAACTCACACTACCACATTCAGGAGACGTCTTAGCATAATCATCCTTAACTTAGTATTTTGATGTTGATTTCTGTAGATAAACATTGTTGTTTTATGTATCGCATGAGATTGTTTTTTCCTTGTGAATATGTGTCCACATCTGTACATTCCCCATGTGATGACTTTTCCACTGAAAGACATTTTTCCTATCCCTGTATATTTCCACCCTTCACGAAGTAAAAAGACTTTTTGTATATAACAATGTTTATTGAAGTGCGCTCATGTATATATTTTCAGTGGATGTTGTATAAAGTCTGTTGCTTCACATTCATGTACATATTTCAATAAACATATCACAATGACTTCACTTTGTTTTCCGAAACACTAACGTTATGAGGGATTTAGTATCTTTCACATGGATGCACTCTTGTAAACCATTGGTAATTTTGATAGCAATAGAGGGTATAGTTTGTTTGACGACGGGATGATAGAAAATAGATTCAAACATCTTCTCGACTATTCCATATGAAGCGTCTTTATCATGAATGAAATCACGTAAAATGTATTCTTTTTTCTCACCAACAGAAATAGGTAGAATCAAATCACTTTGAATGTAAAGGTGCTGTTCATGTTTATCAAGTGTCATTGGTGTTTCTATACCAATCGTATGCGCAGCAGCAAACACTGTTTGTAGCATTGAAAAACCAAAGAGTTTTTTCAAATTTTTACTCAATTGACATTGAATGTCATCACCCAGTTTCAGAACAACGCGTTGATTTTCAATTGAAAACGAAATGTGGTGTGTCTTTGCATCATATTTACTTTTCATCACATGCTTCAACTTCTGTTGTATATAAGGATTTACTACATGAATGAAGCTTTCAACTGTATGATATAGACGCGGCATTATATTGATAGCAACTTTAGATTCTTCATAAGACTGGTAAATTTTCTTGATGCGATCGCCATAGATGTCCACCCACCATTCATCATTAACTGAATCAGCTTTAGTGTGATATTCATGAGAAGCATACACCACACCGCTTCCAATAATAGGTGTATAATGTCTTACAAAATGACGCAAGGTTGGAGAGAAATAAACTGTAAGTTTGTCATTATATTTCTGAATAACCAACTTATTTTTGTCCGCCATAATTTTCTCTCCATACTTCTTACCCACAGTCTCATTCCATCGTTTTACTAACTCAATAAGTGATAAAGGTTGAACACCACGCTTTTTCAAAATGATGCGTTCTTCGCATTCTACAACATCTTCATCAAATATTTTAAATCTATAATGAAATTTGTTGATTCGATTTGAATAAACTTTTCTAACATTTGCAGTAGCAATTGACGTTAGATGTAGTCCATGACCAAAACCGAGATGCGGATAGAATTCACTATCCAACCTCAGCGTAAGACCTTTAGTAAAAGAATGAAAGCGGAGGAACTGTCTCCCACTCCAATGATAGATAGTAAACTCATAAGCTTTCTGATTTTTATTCTTCATGATGGAAGTATTACCACTGTTGAATGCCTTAATAATTTTCTCATTCCCAAATGGCTCATAAGAATCTGATTTTATCTGAATCCATTCATAGTTCCACTTTCCATCTGATGTTAAATTGTATGGGAACTGAAATGCATTATTCATCGTTATTCCATCATGGGTGCGAGGAGTCAATATCATTTCTTCCAAATCATTCACATTCTGAATATTGCTATCATAGCAAATACTAGAAACGCCAACCTCCCATTCACCTTCTAAATGCAGTGGGCGATTTAATTCTACTCGATAGTCTGATGGTTTATTTTTGGGAAATTTATTCATAGAAGCATTACTGGGCAAGTAGATTAGAAACGAGTCCTTATTTTCACTTTCCATATTATTCACATTGGAAAAATATATTAGCATACGTTTGCATTAACTCTTCATTCGGAAATGGAGTGTGATACTTGTCACAGCATCTTTATGAAAAGGAATCAACGCACCAGCATCGTCATAAATGGCAATATCAATTTGTGGGATGTAGTTTGATTTCAGCTTTGTATAATGCACTTTCTTGAAAGTATGCTCAGATAAAATACTGCAGCTCTTTGGCTGGTATGGTATCATTGCTAGCAATGGAGCTTCAACATCTCCCACACGTACATCTTCACCAATATTGGAATATATCTGAAAATAGTTAATACGACGCGATAGCGACATGTCTGCGCTAGCTTTGGTTACAGTACCACTTTTAAAGATATTTTGGTCAAAACCCAAAATGTCCATTAGAGTTTTATCCATAATTAGTTCAATACCTTTTCCACTTATAGTGAGAGACAAAGTACCTTCTTTTTCAGAAAATGAAATATGTTGCTCATTAATCACTTCATTTAAATAATCTACAACCAATTTAACCGAAGTAATAATGCGAGGCATCAACACTCTTGTTTCATGTAAGAAACCACCAAAAGGCTCTACACACTTTCTGTATAAAGATACGGCCCATTCTGTATCAAATTGATTTGGCCTTTCACATGGTAAATGTTGCATATCAGATTTTCCATGAACAGCTGCAGAACGATGTCGTAAGAACTGATGAAAATCTTTTGAACAAACTAATACTAGATCATCATCATTTAATTTGCTTATTGCAATATGATTAGATGATTTGATATAAGTCAATGTTGCCACTTGTTTACCATCAACTCGAAGGAGATAATTAAATTTCTTCAATAATGTTTCAGGAGTCATGTTTGTCTTTCTTGGCTTAATCACAATCTTCTTCACCAACGTCTTCTCATTTCTTGGAATAAGATCTACATAATAAGCTTCCTCTCGATATATTAACTGTTTATGACCACTTATGTGGTAATTAACGTTAAAATTATCATAGCTTGTTAAGGCGCTAGCGAGGTAGCCTAAATCATTTCTTAAACTTGGACTTAAACCAACAATCCAATCTTTCTCAACTACATGATGTACATAATTATAATCATCATTGTGCGGAGTAAATTGGACAATATGTTTACACGCTTTATTCAAGAAATCATATATAAACTTTTTACATGATAAGAGATCTTTCTTTGACCACTGTGGAATGTATACTCGGCACCCCTTTTCACATTGATAAGCAGCTGTACGCCTCATATTAATAGTCATCACCTCATGATCAAAAGTATAGACACAGTTGCTATAAACAAGTTGAGTGACACCCACTTCCCAATTCCCATTTAGCTGTTGTGCATGATCAATGGGAGTAGAAAAGAGTGCGGCTCGATTACTAGTAAATCTCTTTGTAGCCGCATTGCTAAGCAAAATATGATAAAACGACATTTTTATATTGCTAATCTGCAACTTTGCATAACATCATGAAGACTTGGATTTTGGACTCTCTACAATATATCAGAGTTGATCGTGATGGAAACGTACATTTCAAAAATTCTCATGGTCATACATCAAGAGGAATTACATTAACATGGCGACAATTTGTCAACCTCAATGATATCATGAGGGATTTGGAATATTTTGAAACATTAAGATTCATCTCCTTGGGTGATCAAGTTTGGCTTCAACATTACAGAAATGAAATTCAAATCTACCATTCTCATTCCGCAAACTGTTTCTCATTTCGCAAATACAATTGGGAGAAGTATAGAAGATACATACATCGCTCCATCATGACATTTATTCGTCGTGAGTTCATCGCCCTACTATGCAAATCTTAATCAGATATGATTACCACGCACCATGAGTTGGAAATTAGATTCCCTACAACGTATTGAAACGGATCATGATCGAAACGTCTATTTCAAAGATTCAACTGGAAATGTGAGAAGAGAGTTTGCTTTATCTTATCGTCATTTTCAATCTCTACATCATATCATGAAGGACTTGAAATACTTCTATATGAAAAGACATTCACGTATTGGAAATCGCATCTGGCTGCGCGTCAACAATCGGCGAATTCAACTCTATCATTCCCAACTTCATACTAACTTCACATTTCATCAAGGTAGTTGGGAAAAGTATAAAAGGAAGGTACATCGCTCAATTTACTCATTCTTTCATCATGAAGCGCCATCGCTACACCATCGTCAACATTCTCCGTCGCTTCAGACTCTACACCAAAATCGATCTCACAACATTACGCCAACAGCTTCCAAACAGCAAGTATTACCCGGGCCGTCCTCAAATGTTAGTGGTGAAGATGAACAATTCACGGAATCTTCAACTCTTCCCAAATGGGACTGTACAGATTCTCGGCGCCCTTTCTCATTCATCGGCGCAGTCAATGCGCTTAGAGCTACAAAGACTACTACGTCGGATATGGAAGAGGGAGAGGTGTGTGATGTCGAATCTGACTGTGGACAATATGGTGATCTCTACTCAATTGAGTGACAGTCTATCATTTTTGAAGATTCGTACCAGCAGTTACAGTTTGTGTTATGAACCCGAACTTTTTCCTGCAGCTCTCATTAGTTGTTGGTTGCCTGTGCATGTGGCAATCTTTCATAATAGTAAAGTGATCATTACTGGACTAAAATCTCATGAACAAGCAAATATGATCCTAGACTATCTCATTGAGTATGTACGTACCCAGCGGATTGTAAAATAAAAAACAATTTTTTCCAACATGATGTTTTTATTTCAAATCATGATAGAACTTACAAATCATTTTTCATTAGAGGATGGATTACATGAAAAGTTTTGAATAATAGATGCAAATCGAGATACATGTAAACGTTTTAAGATGAAGTACAGTACAAAAGCACCACACGTTGATGAAAGTGGATGTTGTAGTATGCGTTCATTTCGCTGATATTGACGCGTATGTTTTCTCAACCACTGCTGTGTTGGTATATTTGGAGGTTGAGCAAGAGAGTCAAATAGTTCACCACGTCGGTCTTCTCCAATAAAGATCGCTTTCCAATGCTCACCACCGCCTAAATTCTGTGAATGAGTGTTTTAGCACAATAAAGATGGGATAGTGATTTACTGCAGGTGGTAAGGTATCGAGTGAATAGACATTATCGAAAGCTTTCAACGTCGCTTCGTCTGCATTACGCTGCACTTTAGTCTTAATATCGTCAGCAGTCAACCAACTCATTAACGATTATACTGAAGAATCACGTCACGATACTTTGTAATTTCAATATTTGAATCGAAGACTGCATAAATTAATACATTGATCGTCTCAGGTAGTGTTCTTTTGAACGTCAAATCCAAACGAATATTATGAGGCACGTTCGCTTGACGATAGGGTGCACTAATATCGCTGTCAGCAGTTAAATCAAATGCATAAATAGTATATCCACTCTTAAACTCTTTCATAGTCAGTCCGTTGGTGTCATCCGTATTGTAAAAGCCAAAAACATCCATAAAATCAACATAACTGCGCATAAATTGATCTGAAGCAAAATCTGGTTTGTAGGGTGGACCAGGATGACTCACACCATTTACACGTAAAGCAATTTCACTTAACTGATTGTGTTTAAAATTGAAAGGATTCTTCTTTATATTACCATTAAATGCATCATTTTCAACCATTGCCACCATGAGGAGCTTCGGTGCTTCCGATGGAAAGAGGCCATCTTTCATGAAACTCTTTTGATCTTTCGGAATTGTAAAGGTGAGAAGCTTTGTATGCTGAATGGGGTAAATGGCATTTTGGCGGTTAAGGCCTTCAGCATGCCCTCTAATGACACTTGGATTCGGTACTACTCGACGAATGTAAAGTGCAATATCTTCCACATGAATTCTAAAATTGTCAACTTTAGCAAATGCATTCAGCGCAAATTCAGGCTTATTCAATGTCAGCTTGAGTCGCATGCTGGTATTACACAGTAAAAACTTTGACTGTCTAAAGAAGTCTAAATTCAGCGGACCATATAGCTGACATACTCTACTATCTTTAATCATAGCAGATCGCTTTACAAAGCCACTGTTTGTTTCAACATCAAATTTTCCTGCTTCATCTCTGTACCATCCCATGGCTTCCATATGACTTTTTTGTGCTGCTGGATGAAACTGTGATACATGATTGAAATATGATTTATAGGGATAATCGCTTTGACCACCTTCCACTTGCTGCTCTCCAATCGTTAGAGAAACATCACGAAGTAATGTAGTCAATGGTAAAATTGTTCAGTCCAACTTTATGTGCATCGTCAATAGCAGTTCCATCTGCTTGCTGAATTCTAAACCTCAAATCAAGCATCGCATAACTCAAATCTATGTAGTCATCACTACCACCAGGAATAACAAATTCAATGGGGCCAGCATTCTCAGCTGTTCGAGGATGATAATCTACAATACTTGAACTAAGAATATCTGTCTGTATGGCTTGTTGATCGAACAAACAAAAACCGGAAGTTTTACACTCCATGATTAGAAGTTATAGCAGCGTCGTCGTTTAGCGCCTGATGAATGATTAGAGCCTCTGCGACGTTTGCGTGAATGCCTTTTGACTGAAGATCGCACCTTACCAGCTCCGCGATGTTTCCTCCTTCCTTTATTCATTCGTTTTCGTTTAGGTGATTTCTTTCCTTGAGTAACACCAGCAATGGTCTGCTTCAATGTTTTTAAACCGCGTTCCTTCCCACGATTCAACAAACTGCTCTTAAAACTTCTACCTCTGGAAAGATCACTAGCAACATCACCAGCAAAGCCAACGGCATTACTTAAAACATTTCGTTTTAAAGATCTACCGACATTGGATATGAGAGGTGCTACAACAGATTTCAGTGCACCAAGTATGCTACCTCCACGTTGGCGGCGAGCACCGATGTAAATTTGTCCTCCGCCACTTACATAGGAGGGTCGTGAATAAAATGAGGACGTTGGATTCATAGCTCAAACCCTAAACATTGTTAGTTACAACTTTGCATGAATCACTGTCGATCACTTAGATGAAAGATGTCGGCACGACGCATCCAAGAGTTCATACTTGAAGGATAACCAGCCCATTTAACAAGACACCATTCTTCACCTTGGCCGTTTTTTACATCGAAATGATTTTCTCTACCAAATATGTTTCACTTTCAGTGACTACCTCAATCTCATCGCGGTAAAAGCTACCCTCAATTTCTTCATTATCGTAATCTTTCAACTTGTAGGTGGTCGGAGAGTCTTTTTGATTAATCCTTGATACTGTAAATACCTCCTCTGTCCAATTCGGAAGGTACCCTTTAGCAAAAACACTTTTCACTTTTGAGATACGAACTTTATCGCCAATTTTCACATCACTTTTCACATGAGTGCGTTTACGTTGGAATGATTCGCGCACTTTATCTACATTGTCAGCATTTACATCTACTAGTCTGACTCCAATAGCTGACGCAACGATGGATAGAGTGATTTGTAGGCATGGAGTGTATCTTGTAGAACCTTGTCCAGATTTATTTTGTGTCAAGTTTGGCAGTAAAAATGTCGCCACACGAACAAGCGATTTTTTAATGGTGCGATTAAAACGTTCAAACGAAGTGCAGCTTTATAAGCGCTCTTTACACTAAACAACTCAAGTGTCATACCCAAAGCCTCTCAAATAATCTTGTCACACTGCTCGATTTTCAAACTCTTTTCCTTGATCACTCTGAATTCTTTTTGGAATGCGACCTTCTCGAAAACTGTTTTTAGAATGCTTTTGCTACTCCTTAATCCTCTCTATCATTACAATCTTCTTTCACGTTTCTACATTACACTAAGTACTTTTCCTTACTTCTCCTCTCTATCCTTCTTACTATCATTACTTAATTCTTCTACATCCGTCCGTCTTCCTCTTACTTTGACACTTAACCATATTTCACTACGTCTTTTCCTTGGCTAACCTTACCCTCTACGCCTAGCCTCGCGTCTTCTCCTTCTCCAGTCTCTACTTCTTATCTTTCTAACTCACTTTATTCCTTATCCACTCACTACCTTGTACTCTCTCCTGCTTAGCTTACAACTACCCACTCTGGGTTCCTGTTTCTTTACCTTACTTTTCTTCTTATCTCCTTCCTCTTGCCTCTGTCCTTCTCCTACTCCTTACTCTCCTATTAACTCCTTTAATTCTAGCTATCGTCTAACACTTTAGTGTTACCCGCGTTAGTTCCTCTTGACTCCGCCTCTTCACTGCTTCCTCTACCGCTCATACTACACACTTCTCCATATACCTATCCATTTAACTTTCTCCTTCATAAATATCTTCCTCTCTCCTGACCTAACTGCTCCCTTCTGTTCTCTTTCCTTCTCTTGCCCTGTAACTTGATACTTTTACTACCTTCCTCCTTCCTACATACTCGCCTCTACTCCATTATTAGTTCCTTCCTTCACCTCTCCATATCTCCTATGGGCACTTTTTTCTTTCTCTATGTACTATCTTACTCCTCTTTGTTCCTTCCTACTTCCAGCTAATGTTCACGACCTTATATTCAGTCCCTAATTCCCTTCTCACTTACTTTAGCTAATTTCTCCTCTTCCTCCCTCTTCCTTCATTGACCCCCTCCTTTAGCTCCTGCATCCCTTATTATCCTCTTACTCCTTTCTCCTAGTTCAACTTCCTTCCTTCTACTTAATCCTTTCACACTCTATCGGTCTTTCCTCTATTCCCACTCCCTGGTTCACCACTTTCTTTTAGACACTCCTAACTCTCCCCTTGCCAATTTCCCTCTTTTGTACCTCTCTTTGACTGTAGCTCACTTAAACTCATCTTGTCCATCTTTCCGTTACTAGTCCTCTCCTGCTTCACCTCCTTTACTACCTCTCATTCTTTATCTTTAACTCTTCCTTCACTCCTCATACAGTATTTCCTTTCCTCCTTCTACTCCTTATTTGATACTCCTATCTCTTATCACTACTTCCTATACTTCCTCCTTTAGTCGTTACCTCTATCCTTTTTCCGTACCTAACTACCCTTCGCATTAACTCCTCCTTCCTGTAACTTTCTCCCGTCTCCATTACTACTACTACTACCTTCCTTCTTTCTTCCTGGCACTTTATTCCTCTTTTTTCCTTCCAGTTAATTTCTTCTTTACTTCTATATCTTATTTACTCACTATCTTCCTCCTAAGCTACTTTCGTCTCTATGGACTCTTTATACCTCGCTACCTCTCCTCTGACCTGTACTTACGTATCCATACTTTTCACTACTTCCGACTTATTTACTCCGGTCTCCACTTCACCTATTCTTACTACCACTTCTCCCCTTTCCGATATCCTCTCATCTATCTACTTACTTCGATACTCCTACCCTCAGAGCACTTTCCAGTCCCCCGCCTTTCCCCTATTACCATTCTAGTCGTTCCTCTCCTCCCTTTACTCCTTTTTTAACTAACTCCCGCTCGTTGTCTTCCATATACTCTCTCCTCACCATCTTAAATCCTTCCTCTCTTTTCTTACCTACGCTCTCCTCTTGTTCCTCTATTCTCTATTCTCACATTCCTCTCACTTTTTGTCCTATTTGTTTTATTCTAACACCTTTAGTCCATTTTCTAGTTCTCCGTATTTTGTTCTCTCCTCTGCCTATAGTTCCCATGCACTTTGCTACTCCTATTCTCCTTCGTTCCGCTATTACCTTTCCCTTCCTCTTCAACTCGTCCTTTTCTACCGTTTACTATGATACTCCTGTCTGTCCTTTTCATCTTTACATCCTCCTTTTACCCTCTCGACCGAGATCTTCCTTATCTCCAATATCTAACTCAGGCTTTTATTTTCCCGTTTTTTAACACTCACTATGATGAACCTACCTGACTCACTAATTATCTTACACTCTCTTCAGCTACAGCTTCCATCCACCGTATCTGTATACTCCACCTCCTATGCTACTTACCCCTTCTTTACTTCGTATTCTTACTTGCCTACTAATACACCTTCTCTTCTCTCCTTCAATTTACTATTGCCTTTACTACCTATACCTACCCTTTCTTCCCTTTATTCCCTTATTGTATTTACTCCTTCTTTTTCCTATCCATTACTCCTCTCGATGGTACACACCTTTACTCCTTCCGTTCTATCTCCTACCCTTTCTCTCACTTTTACTACCTCCTCTTTCTCCATCTCCTCTTACTCACTCCTCCTGCACTTTAACTCCTGTCGTATAAGCCGGCACTTCCCTTTCTCAGTAGTTTCTCTTATTGGCTTACTCCTTGTACTACTTCCTTCTCTTTACTTTATGACCTCCACTCACTTGTCATCTCTATACACTGACTCCATTGTTCCATGCTTCTATTCCAACCTCTATCTTACTTCTTAAATGTACTCCGTCTACGATGTGCCCCCTTCTGTCCTTGTTTCCCTTGGTCTCTTCCTCCCATACCTCTCTCTGCCCTACTTGTTTCCTCTAGTACATTATGCCTTGTCTTCACATCCTCCTTCCTACTGCCACATCTACTCCTTTGCTCACTTGGGGGGGGTGTGGGTGGGGGGTGGTTTACACTTGCTTACTCCTATACTCTCTACTTTCTCACTCCTTCTTCCTTACCTCCGCTCATACCTACACTACTATAACTCCTCTCTCTTTCCTCCTTAGATCTCTCTCCTTCACCTTTCCTACTGCACTAATCTCTTGTTTTTGTTCTCCTCATTTACTCACTCCTAGGTCTCTAATATCGTGCTACTCCTTTCCCTTCTTTAGTTTTTAAAAGTTGAGCCCACGCATAACGCGAGAAAATATCAATGACGGTTAAAATAAAATTATTGCCCGAGTTATGTTTTGAAATGGAGGCAACATCGCACAAATCTGCTTGCCACTGTTCATCGATGTCATGAACAATATAATGGCGGGTGCGGTACTTCTTTTTCGCTTGTTTGTGGAGTGTATAGGTAGCCTGACCCTTTAACCATCGTTTCACTTGTGATTGTGGAAGACCACTCGCTTTTGATAATTTCTTGATAGATGCAAATCCTGCCGGATGTTTTACATCATAATAGATTGACTTCAAACGTTCAGTCGATGACGGCTGACTCTTTTTCCTCCTTCTCATCTTTTTTCTTTCTTGCCTTTCTACATTTACAACAACTGCAGCATTTAGCTTTAGCGGTTTTGCGATCGTGTTCACATTGCTTGGGGTTTCATTATGAGAGCTGGCGCAGCAAGTGCAAGTGACAACGACATTCACCTCTGGCGGCTCATTACATGGCAAGCAACACATCTGCTTCATATTAATAGTCTGAGAACATGTATTTCCTAGGAGGAGCTGTTTTACGTTTTCCTTTTACCAGTTTTAGTGGCGATGTAGATCTACGTCGAGTTCTTCCTCTTGTTTGCTTAGTGAGTGTGGGAGGGGATGTAGCAGGTGACGTCTTAAACCAATTTGTTGGCATTTTCATCGCCTGAAGCATTGGAGTAGTAGCCACTGTTGAATCAAGTTCTTTCAATGTCTCATTATTTAAAGCAAATTTTGGCACATTATGCTTTTTCAATAGTTTAAGAAAGTATGACCAACCAGGTGGAACATAGCCCTGACGGCGCTTTCTACGTGTCGCATACTGAATCAAGTCTTCATAACGTGAAGCATCAATCACTTTATTTTCATCTGTAATGATTTCTCCTCTATCATTTACATTGAGATGGGGTTCAATACTGTTGAAAAGAGATATGGCATGTGCGCGAGATGCTAAAGGTGTAGCAGTCGATACAGAGTCACGCATCTTATTCTTCAAGTTTTTCAATTGCTCAACAGTTTCCGATTGTAATAATACAGCACGATGTGGATCTTTGATGTGAACATTTGCTGATAATCTATTTCTTTCCTATACATTTGATTTGCAAGAGGTTGCTTTACTTGCTGCATGGCAGTCAATTGTACATATTCATCCTGAGGAATAACAATCATGCGAGAATAAGAACTCATAGTTTGTAGATAATCATGGGAGTTTTCAAAATATCACTTCGAAATCTAATTCTTCCGGACACTCTTGCGTAAAGTCAATGAATAAGTAACCGTATGGTTTTTCAGTAGCTGCTTGAAAAATTTCAATTAAGGCTTTTGATCCTCTGGGTGCAACTTGTCGCGCTAAAATTTCAAATTGACTTTTATCTCGCGGATTCTTGAAAATAGCATAATAGTGTGTATTCAGGTTTCGTGTACGAGCTTCTTTTCCATCAGGAAACAAATTTTGTGTAATATAGATGATAAAACACCTTTTATGGTGTGCTGCGCGAGTGAACATATCTGTAACATCTTTTGAATTCTTACTTTCTTTTAATAAATCATCCAATACAACAACATCATTAGACTGAAGTTTATCCACTGGAATAATTCCTTCATGTCGAATAAAGTTGCGACTTTGCAATTCCTGAAACAGCGACGGTTGATAAATACCATAACACCAAATCACTCGATTGATAGGTTCCTTAAACAACTCCCTTCTTTTATCCCATAAATTCAGCGTGAAAACAGTTTTACCTGCATGAGATGGACCTGATACAGTCAGAACTTTATCACATTGAAGTCTGAAATCCATTTTATTACTTTGAGACTCAACATTTGCATAATTAACGCTTAGAGCCAAAGATATTTCCCAATAGGTTGCCCACGGCAGGAGCTATCATTGGAAGTATTGCTGAAAGGAAACCGCCCTTTTGTGTTAGAGTTTTCCTCTTTCTTTGAAGGGCGACTTTAGGATTGGAGATGAAACGCAATTTCGTAGCATATCGCTTAAGTAACTTTCGTTGTTTTGGTGCTAATTTCTTCGTCCTCAACTTCCTCACATGAGAAATAATTTCACAAATGAATTTATCGTTAGCATGTCGTATAGCATTGTATCGCTGATTTGCTTTCATTCGTCGGAGAGCTTGAATGGCTGAAGAAAACTTTTGACTTTTACGTTTCGTCATTTTACGTTTCGCCATTTTCCGTGTTAGTCTTTGCTAAAACCTATCTTTACCACATTTGCATAGGTACTAACTATTGCGACATAAGTGACACTCGAAATGAGCAATGTCACAGTGGTTACATTGGCAAAGTTGAATGCAATTACGTATGAAACAGCGTTGACAAAAAGCATGCTTACATCTCTTGAAGATGCGCTTTTCATTTCCATCCTTTCGCTTACATACATCGCAACACATAGTTTCACCGTTACTGATGTCTATAGCAAGTCTTTTTGAAGATATGAATTTGCTAGCCTTTTCTAAATAATAGACGCATGTACAGAAGGAATATACTTCGAGAGTGAGCAGACATAGCTCGAAAACCAGTTGTGCTACAATCAAGTACCACTGCATTTTCAATTTTTCTTTATGGAAAGTTGAATGTGAATATCTGAAATCGCTTCAATCACTAGACTGCTACCATGATGGTTAAATGCGTTAAGACGTTCAGCAATTTTTATCATATGTCTTTTAAAAAATTCTTCGGGTGATCTACCACTTCCATTGAATAAGAAGCAAAATGGAAAGAGCGACTTTCCACCTCTTCCTTTCCAAAATGACTAAACTTAATTTTCGCAACTAATCGCGCCATGACAATGCTATCAGAGAATGTATTCATTAACTCTAGAAATAGAGTGCTAGCATCATCTACCACTGCTTCGATGTCGGTCTCATCTTTATGAAAATTTATCACATAATCTTGAACAGCTCCTTTTAAACTTTGCCTATGAAAACGTAATGTTCCGCAGTCGTTTGAGAAAGACATGATCGCCCTTTAACTAACCCATCCATTGCATGAAAACAACAACTCTTCTCATAGTAACATTTATTGAATAACGGTAACAAGCATGCATTATAAATCAATGGTTTGAAAGAGATAAAATAGATACAGCTGATAACTATCATACAGCGAGCAATGATAACCATACAGGACTTTGGCAGTGTTGAGGTAAGGAGGAAAGAAGCATTGGTTATGAACGTAGCTACTACAACGAACAGACAAAATAGGAACACACAAATCCTTAAAACGTTTCGTGACTTCATGATAATGTTGATTCACTCTACTATCCCAAGGCGGAGCAAAATATCATCAATGATTAGATTGGGAAATACTTTCCTCTCCTTACCAGGATTATTACAAAAGATGCGTATAACATTGAAAGCAGCTAACCATCGTTTAAAGTCAATAAGAAGAGCACTCTCACAAGAAAAGCCATAGTCTTGCAAATATTTCAGATTAAGTCCATGAATGTGTTTTCTCGCCCATTGATCAACATTGGGATCACAGTTGGCATGTTGATGATAGACACTAACAATCTGATATGTCCAATTGTTCATAGCAATAGCACTGAGCTCCTGTACAGGTTCACCCTCACAATCCATAAAAATGATGATAGAAGCCTAAAACGGAAATTTACACATCTAAGGAAGCGTTCTATAACATATTACAAAATGAAGAATTACATCGATGCTTTTCACGACAAAATACACAAATGATATGATGGCAACGAAGAAGTAAAATGTATCTAATAAGACCACGTCTACGACACTCAAAGCACATAAGCGAATTGTCATAGGGTAGAGTTAGGAAAGGACTAGTAATTCTCCTTCTTTGATTTGCGTTTTGATGTAGCATTCTTCTCCGACTTGCGCTTCGTACCACTGCTGTTAAGGATTTGATCAATTATGTCGTCCACGTTGGGTGGTTTCGGAATATATAAAATGGATTCCATATGCATGGAGAGAGAGGCTATTTTATTATCCTTGTGTCGACCATAATATAGCCCATTCACTTTGAAAAGGATATCCCAAGTACCTTCTCCGAGCTCATCACATCTGATGGGTATTGAATGATCTCCATCCTTCTTATAGTAAGTACACCAATGTGATACCGGTAGGCAAATGTGATTACCATCCCAAATCTTTCTATAGGGAGTATCCTTGTCATCTCTCGCCTTCCACTCTTGAGCAAGAGGAGTAGGAATGTCCATATTTAATGTCACGTACTCCTCAATAATATCAAGTTGGTGGCGAATGTACGGACTCACGGGGATCAGTATGTAGTCCCCATACTGATTGTGCATTATCTTGACATCCGTGGAAGGGAGCATTCCCGTTTGGAGTACTACGCTATGATCATCATAACGCAAGGCTTGTTTAAATTTACGCTGTAGCGTTGTAGGATTATGTACCTTGGATGTTTCTTCCACTGGCCTCAGTTGTAGATGATCTGACCGTAGCGAACCTTGTAACGTTTGACCGCCATTTGGTCCTACTAGTGCAGCAGATGGAGTAGATGCCTGAAAATGAAAAAAGATTGTATTAAGTTTACGTTCAAGGGAGGAGAGGGAGGGAAGTAGCGACTTACCATTTTAGTTGGGTAATAGAACAGGGAACTAGAGAGAGAGAAAATGAGCGTCCGTCACTCGTGTGATTCAACGATGGAATGATTCTCACTGTGGAAGGCTCGCTATTTATAAAGAAATGCTTGATTCTCATTGGATGATGATCCTCATTGGACAATAACATCAAGCTGATTCCAAATCTGGTCTCTGTTTTCCAATCCGATGCTTCGTTTTGAAGCTACAGCCCAAAACGTCCCAAATTCTAACTCTGTCGTTTTTCGCCAATGTCCCAAAATCTTAAATGGCGTCTCACATCTAAACGAAGACAGATAGGAACAAGCCGATTGTTTTCACTGAATTTGTCTCACTCTTAGCTTTCAAACGAGCTATCGCACGACAAAATCCGTCCACTGGAAGCCAAAATCGAAGCAAGCTGTCCAGAGGGGGGGGGACGTCAGTGAAATTTCAAAATTTGATGAAAAATGTTTTGGTGACGGTCCCAGGTCGAAATTCCACACTTTGGAAAATTTTCAAATTTTTACCCATACAAAGCCACTCTGACACTTAGGATTTTTTCAGGTGAGCGAGCTCCGACCTAAAATCTTGTAACCGCTCTAACTTTTGAATGAAGACAGATAGGAACAAGCCGATTGTTTCACTGAATTTGTCTCACTCTTAGCTTTCAAACGAGCTATCGCACGACAAAATCCGTCCACTGGAAGCCAAAATCGAAGCAAGCTGTCCAGAGGGGGGGGGGACGTCAGCCGAAAATTTTTTCTCTCCGATTTCGCTGGAAACATCCTTCCTAACCCAAAATTTCACGTAGATTCCGAAT
The DNA here is from genome assembly GCA_907163375.1 of Prostheceraeus crozeri. Taxonomy (NCBI): domain Eukaryota; kingdom Metazoa; phylum Platyhelminthes; order Polycladida; family Euryleptidae; genus Prostheceraeus; species Prostheceraeus crozeri. The sequence continues at coordinate 28,777 of CAJQUW010000046.1, forward strand.
CTGGCCTCCGTTTTCTCATCCGATGCTTCGTTTGGGCGCTACACACCAAAACATCCCAAATTCTAACTCTGTCGTTTTTTCGAAAAATGTTGAAAATTTTTTTCTCACCGATTGACTTGAAACTCACCATACAGATAAAGAATTTCACGCTGATTCCAAATCTGAAATCCGTTTTCCAATCCGATGCTTCGTTTTGAAGCTACAGCCCAAAACGTCCCAAATTCTAACTCTGTCGTTTTTCACCAATGTCCCAAAATCTTAAATGGCGTCTCACATCTAAACGAAGACAGATAGGAACAAGCCGATTCTTTCACTGAATTTGTCTCACTCTTAGCTTTCAAACGAGCTATCGCACGACAAAATCCGTCCACTGGAAGCCAAAATCGAAGCAAGCTGTCCAGAGGGGGGGACGTCAGCCGAAAATTTTTTCTCTCCGATTTCGCTGGAAACATCCTTCCTAACCCAAAATTTCACGTAGATTCCGAATCTGGCCTCCGTTTTCTCATCCGATGCTTCGTTCGGGCGCTACACACCAAAACGTCCCAAATTCTAACTCTGTTAAAATTTTGAAGAAAAATTTTTTCTCGCCAATTGCCTTGAAACTCACCCTACCGATGCAGAATTTTACGCTGAATCCGAATCTGGCAGCCATTTCACCATCCACGACAACCTAGACGGTCGCCCACGTCAACCTAGACGGTCGCCCACGTCAACCTAGGCGGTCGGCCACGTCAACCTAGGCGGTCGGTCACGTCAACCCATACGAGACCAACACATCCGAGTCTCACACTCTGTCGATGCAGAGGGGGGGGGAGTCAGCGAACATGTTGTGACCCCACCTGGCCGGCACACCACGACAGACTCTGTCGTTCCAGCGGGGGGGGGACTCAGACCCGAAGCACCACGGCGGCCGACCACGACACTCTGCCGTTCCAGAGGGGGGGGGCGCCGGTCGAGTGTTTGTC